>JAABLL010000860.1:0-11358 GCA_012295475.1 Phytophthora gonapodyides | reverse complement strand
GCGGAGGACTCGATTGCCGTGCACTCAATCCGACACGATGGGGCACACAGCCAGCGTCAACAGGCCGCCGCGACGCAGCTCGACCGGCACGCTGTATGGAGAGCCCGCGGGCGCGGCTGCAGCTCCGCGCGGGAGCTACACGCCGGCGCAGATGCAGGCGCTGTATTTGAGTCGGGGCCGGCCGGACATGGCCTTCATGTCCAACCAGGGACGGACGCCCGTGGACGTCCCCGAGCTGCAGCAAACGTGCACCGTCAAGAACCACGTGAACCTCAAGAAGGCCAGTCTCAAGCTGCAGCGGTCGCCCACCGAGCCGCAGCAATACGCGCTGGAATTCCAGTTTGACGCCACCAAGCCGTGCCGGATCAGTGTCTTTATGGTAGCAGCGGAGACTGTTGACGCTGACTCGGGAGCCTCCAGCTTTACGCTGGTTCACGCAGACAAGAACCCGGTGCTGACAGAGCACGTCCCATCGGGATTGGGACAGATCTTCTCTCTGAAAGGGGGAGAGCAGGAGGAGGAGACGGCCAAGGAGGGCGACATGGAGAAGCACGAGCAGCCGTTGCCGCTCCTTGACTTCGCTCCCTATAGCCCTGACGAACTAACGTATAAGACCGGCATGATGCAGTTTCCACTTATCATCATGCTCGAAGTCTCTTCAGATAGTAAGTGAGCCTTGTGTTGCAGCAACTGATGACTGTAATGCTCACGCCTGTGGCTTGCTGTGCTGCAATAGAGAAGCGTCCTCAATCCCAGTCGACATTCTGCACGTTTGTCAAGAAAGGAGAAGACTCGTGGGATATCAAGATGCTCAAACAGAAAATTCTCGTACGCATTGGTATGGCCGAAGTTGTAGTGTTTCGTATTACTGAGAAGCTTGTGTTTTACGTCTAGGTGGACGGGTTGACGTACGAGTTGCAGGAGATCTACGGTATCGATGGGTCGGTGGCTGCAGCACCCAAGACTGAGCGAAATGGTAAAGCCGGTGAAGGTCAAACAGACTCACAGGCTGCCAAGGACGAGATCGAGATCCCGGAAGGCGCCGAGTGCATTATTTGCTTGTGTGAGCCTCGCAACACCACGATTCTGCCTTGTCGACACATGTGCCTTTGCAGCGAATGCGCTGAGGCGCTACGCAAGAGCTCCAGTACGTGTCCAATCTGCCGGACACACGTTGAAGCCTTGCTGCAGATCCGCGTCGAAGCGAAAGAGGACACGGAGGCAGAGGAAGATGCAAAGACCGAAGTAGACGATGCCAGCAAGTGAATGGGCAGCGAAGCAAGTCACAAATGAAATACTACAGTAGTTTTTCCGCCCACGGATAACGAAGGAATCGCACAACATTTACTGCAAACCCACTTTCGCATTCAGAGCCATTCGCAAGCCGCAAGCTTAGGAGACATAACAAAAGAATTGATCAAATCTTGATGTTACTGTGACTCCTTCCTACNCCATCTTCGTCATTTCATTGTGTGAAGGGACTGCCGAACTCGAAGTTACCCCACGACTTCTGTCCCAGTCAGTCCTTCACGCATTGAGCCGACTCTCTATCTGTGAAGACCTCGTCTTAGCTGGTGATACGCTCGCCGCTCATGATCCTGCAGCTGGGTCCCGCGCGCTTGATTTTTCTTGTGCGTTTTTGGTTGATTATCTTGTACAAATACTGGTGGAGCCCGACGGTGCGTGCTTGGCGGTGGAAAGACTCGACAAAGGCGTTTGACCGCGAAGTTTTGCGCCCTTAATTGTCGATTAGTTACACCAAAACACATGCAGATAATACGTTACTGTCGCACCGCATCACCTCCGCTGCCCTGCCTCGTGCGTCATCTCGCAGACTAGATCAAATTGGTGCCGTGCTCTTCAGATCCCCATGCCTGGCTTGGGGCCGCGCCGAACCAGCTAATTGTTCTTCCTCCACATCCCTTTCATCTGAATCAGTGCATATACGAACAGTCAATTAGAGAAATCGACACAGGAGCGCTAACCTCGGTCCACACCTTTTTCATGGAGAAGTGACTTACCAGGTTGGCGACCTGTTCGGGGGCATCGCGGAGTCGGTTTGACGTCGACGGAGTCGAGCTGACATCACCCGTTGGGCCATAGTAAGGACTGCTCTGGCCTTTCGCAGGGAAACCACGTTGAGATCTTGTCTGCGTGACCTCTTCTGCAGCGACCTTGGCGCTCAAATCTCCTGAAGACTGCGACTGGAAGTCCGTTAGCGTCGGCTGCCGGCCGCTACGTCCAGGCGGGCTTCCACCGTTGTTGTCGCCCCGCCGCTTGGGACTCTGCGAGCCTCCGTGGCTGTAGTTATTGTCTGCGCTGGAATTTGAATCATCCGAGGTTGTTGGCGACCCGACTTTAGCAGCGTTGTACGACAACTTGCGCGTCATCACCTCTACCATTTGTTCCCGTTTCTTGAGCTCACTCTCGCGGCGCATGTAGTCCACCTCCAGCTCTGCAATCAACGAGGAAACAACGTAAGAATCCATGTTCAGTCTACAAACCGCCGGTCATTTCCCGCACCTTTGAGCTTCTTCTCGCGAGCCATCAAGGCCGCCTCCTGACGACGGAGATCCTCTTCGATGCCCAGCAACTCCTTCATCTTCTGGTTGTACGATGTCTGCAGGTTCTGGTCAGCAGCCGGCGCCGGGGCACTCGCCGCGGCGTACGCACGAAGTCTCTGCTGCAGCTGAGGCACACGCTCCAGGTCCTCGATCCTCGGTCGTCGAGAACGCTGTCTGTGCAGCATCCAGCGGATGACCTGGAAGAGGCCCTCTGAGTACTGCGACGGGATGCGCGTGAACTTGCCGGCGTTGATCTTCTTGGCGAGCGCCAGCTGGTTCGTGGCGTCGAAAGGGGGCCCAAGCGTGGCCATTTCGTACAGCAAACAGCCCAGCGCCCAAATGTCCGAGCGGTCGTCGTACGTCATCTCGTTGACCATTTCCGGACTCATGTAGTACGGCGTTCCCACGTTGGTCTGGGCGAAGCGAGACTCGCTGCTCAGTTCCTTGGCGAGACCGAAGTCACCAAGCTTGGCATTGTTCTGAGGGGTTGGGAAACAGTGGATGAAGGCTTTGTCAGCAGCGTACAAGACTCAGCAAGCGGGTAGAACAGAGTGGCGTACGTTGGAGTCTAGGAAAATGTTGCCGGGCTTGATGTCACGGTGGAGAATGGGGCGAATGACGTTGCCTTCGCGGTGACGGTGGCACTCCTTGAGCGCCAGGAAGATGTGCGTGAAAATGTGCCAGATGAAGCCCTCTTCGATGTAGGACCTAGAGGAAAGGGGAGTCAGAACCGCCTGAACAGAATCTCGAAAAACAAAATAATGATCGAAGATGCTGCTCTTGGGATCGGTAAAGTGGCGTACCCCTCCCGTTTCTTCCTCTTGATGAACTGGCCGAGGTCTCCGCCCTCGCAGTACTCCATGACGATGTAGATCTTGGTGGCCTGCTTGTCGATCACGCGGTCCAGGTAGCGCACGATGTGCGGGTGGCGCAGCTCCCGCAGGATGTTCACCTGTTTAATAGAATAGACATCAGCATTAGCCGCCCTGGTATGAGGTTTTTGCTGACGTCCGCTGAGACGCACCTCGCTGACGATGAGCTGCTTCTCCTTCTCGCTCATGGCGCCGTAGTTGACTTCCTTCCACACGAGCATCTATTCATTTCAAAACGGTGGGGTTAGAGGCTTTTGCACCACCACATATTGGCTGCAGGTCCCTGTAGAGCTCACCTTGCGGTCAGCCTTGCGGACGATCTGCGTGACGACGCCGAAGGAGCCCTTGCCGATGATGCGGACCTGCTCGTAGGCGTCCATGGTGACAGGCGGGCTGCTGCTTCAGCTGCGATGCGAGAAAGCGCTGGGAGGTCTCTGAGACGAGAGGCGAGGAGGTAACGCGAGAGGCGAGAGAGATGGAGAGGGGGCGACTGTCTGAGTGACCGATCGCACGCCTCCGGGGCCTTCTTCTCCGCTCTGCTGTTCTTCGGGTTGTGGCCTGCTCCTTGCCTTTTATCGCCCTGGCAAACGCCAGCCAAACTCTCCCCCCTCGATTGAATCCAGGAAGTCACGCCTGGTTTTGTGCTCCATAGTGAAGGCAAGGTATTCGATCCGTGCGGTAAATGACAGCAGGAGGCCTAGCCCCTCCTGTGTCCTGCAAAAATATTCAGGCGGCCGCCAGGACGCACTCCATATCCATTGCCAAAAGTTGGCCGTGCACATTAGTCTCCCCCCGACACCGATTCCGAGCTTGAGGAAAGCCGCCATTTCGTTTCCGGTTCGTTTCAGACGGTCTTGTGACAACTCCACACGAAGATACACCGTCATGTATCTGTTATTGCTATATCATTACATAAGTACGAATTTGAGCGCGGAATACATTATCACGGGCAAATTGAACAGAGAATGAAAGAGCCCGGAATCGACTTCAGAAGGTATTAAGTACCGTGCCGTGACTGTTCGTTTGACTTCCCGGATGCAACATTTAGGTATAGGCAGTTCAGCTCAAAAAGCCAGCAGAGCCGCCGACACAACAAGCGGAAGAGAAATTATCGCGCCTCGTATTGCAGGTTGCTATAGCTGCGAAGACGAGGGGCGGCCCCGCGCTCTTAGCGCGTCCACACATGGCCTTTAGCGATACGAATTTCGGGTCGGCGATAGCATTGCAAGCCTGCTGCTCTGCTCGGAAGCAACTGTAGCATCAACTGCTCGAAGATGGCTACGTCAGGTATTCGATCCGTTGCGATCTTAGTGTTCGGCTGCCAGTAGCGCCTCGCTGTCAAGCGCGTCCTCGTCCAGCATGAGCGAGACCCTCCGCTTCTTGGCGTTCGTGTGGTTTAGAATGGACCCGTTCTGGTAGTCCACCACGTTGAGCGCGACGCCAACTAAGGTGCCCAGCACTCCGAACGACACGAACAGCAGCTCCACGCCGGGGATGTACCGGTCGTCGTGGTTGAACTCGGCCGCTACGGCCAGCGGGAACAGCGCGAGCCCAATGTTCTACAATAGATACGAGGCTTAGTAGAGCAAAGCCCTCACAGGCCCAACAAGTAGAAGTGCGAATGGGGTACCCACCTGGATGGCAGTGATAGCACCGTACGCCGTTCCGACATGCTTTGCTTCGACCACGTCTGGATATCCAAACCACACGGTCAGACACTGTCCACGAAAGCATGAATCTAAAGCACGTACACGGAACGGAAGGCCACAGCGCGGCGGCGAACACGCTGTAGGCGACACCCTGAAGTACCAGCGGCACGTATAGCGTCACGTGAGTCAGTCCCAGCATCACGTGGACTGCTGTGAGTGCGAGCGGGGCCACCAACGCTAGAAACGCGCGGAGCCCGATGCGGTCAACCACGAATCCGAGGAACGGGGATATGATGGCGCTGATAATGTACGGAATGGACATTGGCGTCGCCGCCTTCTGTGCCGCCTCCGTCTTGGTGGCGCAGTAGGTCTTCGTCAGCGGTCCGAGTCTCCACGCTTCGTCGTCGCAATTGATTCTGTCGCCGTCGATCAGCGGCGGTGACGTTGAACAGTTCCACTGGTCCAGCGGCTCCTTGATCGTGCAGTTAGCCGAGAGCAGGGGGAGTGGCCACCCGTAAGGAGGAACGCTGGGACACCCTGGAACGATCTCGCGGCAATCGATTTCAAAGTCGTAAAGCCCTTCACCGCATCGCCGGCACTCCACCGGGGGCTCTTTGAAAAAGTCACGCTCCATGAGAAGACTGCTGGCGACGTTGTTGAACGGGATGACGCAGCCGTAGACCACGAGGCAGCTCAGTGCCAACAGCCAAAATGCCGGGCGAAAGTGCTTGACGTCACTAAAGTGGATGCTATCGGCAGCCCCCGAGCCTTCTTTTTGGTTCTCACGGGTGCGCTTCTCCGCTCTCTTGTCAATCGGGATCAAAACCAACACGGTGAAGGTGGATGCCACGCACATAATGACGCCCACCCATAGCGCCGTGGACACACTGGACGCCTGCGCGACAACAGGGCTGAGCTCGTTGTTGATGACACTTCCCAGCCGCGCCACGCTGAGATTGATACCCAAGGCGAGAGCAAGCTCGCTGTTCTTGAACCACGAGGCCACGAGCGTTCCCTGAGCCACACCCAGGCTCTCTCCACCGAAACCAAACACCACTCGGCCGAACTGCGGCAATAGCTAAACGTCAGCATCTCCACTTCGCACTAATAAACAATAACTTATGGCTCACCAGCATCATGTTGAAGCTGGAGAGCGAGCAGCCCGTTGCGAAGATCAATTGGCCCGTGAGAATTGCCGTCGAGAAGGCGAAGAGCATCACGCGCGCGCCGAATCGGTCCACCAGCACTCCGCCGAAGAATGGCAGCAGGATGTTGGGGATCGAGTACAACGTGTACAGCAGGTTCTGCATGAACCGCCGCAAAATGTCAATAATTGTTCGCCTAGATCGTTATCAGTTCTGAACGTACGAAGAGGAACTCGTAGCGGGCCTTGGGGATGTGGCTGAAGTGCTGCTGCAGCTGGCTCTTGAGCGCCGCCGGGTTGTCAAAGCAATAGTAGTTCCCGATCATCAGCAGGCACGACAGCAGCAGCACCAGCCAGCGCACGGGCATCGCGCTCTTCTCCATGGTCGCCTTCTTCACTAAAGGGGGAAAGGATGCGGATACATTATTTTGTGTAGGATACCGAATACGTCCAGCTAAGTACGAGTTGAAGTGACCATCACTCTTACAACTTCAACGTCGGGAACGTGACGGGCAGTAGCTGATCGCGCATGGCATTCCAGCGCGTGACGTCCTTGGCGCAGTCTCGCGGCTCGGGCCTCACTTGGTACACGGCGCCGAGAGAGCAGATGCTGTCGACGTCGCGGGTCCCGAAGAGGCCGCAGACGTAGCACGTGGGTGCACTCTTCGGACCGACCAGAGATGTAATTGTCCCCGACTCGGAGCTGCCAAACCACTGCGTGATGCGCAACGTCGTCGTGAAGCGGAGCCCAACGATCTCTGAAGACGAGTGGCAGACGTCAATGCGTCGGATTCGCTCGTCTGCGATGAGCTCGAGCAGGTGCTCGTTCGGACCCAGCGCACTCTCGCGGTCGCGTAGATAGCGAGCGTATTGCTCGTCCGTGACGATGGAGACGGCTCGCAAGCGGATATCGCATATGATCGCCACTGCCTGCAGCCCGGAGTGGCTGTAGAAGAAAGATTTCCCGTTATCACGTTCTTCTCGGGTCTTCACAGGTGCAGTCGTGGTCTGCTGTTCGCTCGGAGTCACACGGATGGGGTCGATGCGCGAAGGCCGGGAAAGCAAGTCAAACCTGCACCCTAGCTGGTTGCAGCGCAGGGGCATGTGAGATCCGTACAGGTTGGACACGTAGTATCCTCGCGGGGCTGCTAGCTCTTCCACCTCGTACCGGTTGCTGTCAAACAGCTGCCCGTGGCCGCCGAACCACTGGGAAGACCGCAGATTCGTGTAGATCTTCAGTGAGACGATAGCCTCGGTAGATCTTCGAACGCAGAGACTCGTGATATACTCGTTCTTCACCAGTACGAACGTGTGTCGTCCTCCCCGAGAGCACACGACTGAACTGTCCGAGCCTGGAATCAGGTCGCAGCGGAAAACGCAGCGCACAACGACGCCAACCTCGGCTTCATCGATCAGCACCGCTCCCACGTCGTACACCTCGCTTTGCCATCTACGACCGAACTCCACCTGGTCTGCACGATCGTTGCCAATCATTCTCGAGAGGATTGATCTCTGTGGCGCTTGTGCCACGGCCACATTCCTGGGCTCGACGATAGCTTGCTTCATGGTGCCAAATCGAAAGTGCCTGTATGAGTCGGGGTTGGCCTCTAAGCACGTCGCTCGGCATCATGCTTCATCCTGTATCCATCATAAGTGACTATAAGCGCTCATCGAAAGATGCGACCACATTCTCTTGGAGATTGAGTGATTGTTGCCGTCGTTGCTGAAGTCGTTTCCGCCACCATCTCTGGATCGAAGTGGCGTACGCATTATCCCACATGAGTTTCAAGATCTCCTGACGTCGTTGGTCCTCCAGTCGAACTTTCAACTCGTAGAAGCGAGCACGAGCCTGTTTCGCTCGGTATGCGTTCTGTAGCAGCACAGCAGCAGCCGCCTTTCTCTTTACGGCTTGATCTACACGCCTACCGAAGCAGCGCACAAACTTCGAGCGTCGAAGGAAATTGAACAGAGTTCGCCGTGCGCTTGCCAGCTTCTCGCGCATTGCTATCTTGCGCCGTATGCGTGTTAAGGCTCGTCGCACCCAGATCTGAATGGCGATTGCCCCGTGATACCGTGCCAGGAGATGGCACCAAGCTTGAAAATCGCGCTTCTTCTCAATGTACCGGGCGAGAGTGCGCGTTATCACACGTGCCGCTCTTTGCTGCCGCAGCCATACAGCAAAGCGCACTCGAAACAAGTAGGAATGGTAGAACTGCTGGACTTGGTAGGCAGCCACATTATACGCCCCGAAGCGTTGCTTTCGCCTGAACAACTTTCTGCAGTGAAATCCTCGCCAACCCGCTTGGATGGAGGTTGCAGCTTGGTGCAGATGATGGACAGCTGCGGCGCGTTTTCCCCTCACACCACGGACCCAGCTCTGAATCGAGACAGCAGCTGCAATTGCTTCATTCTCGTGTTGATGTGTATCTCCTTCAATCCAACGAGCCCAGAAACAGAAGACCACGCATTCCAGTCTCTTGCGGGATCTTTGAAGAACCCACAGCGCACATTTGCTGCAAGCATCAAACGACCAAGCGTGTTAGAGGCTTATATGAGCGAGTCTGACAATGCATAGGAGTAAGCGAACACCTCACAGTCGGCAAAACGTGCGTATCTGCTGAGCATACCGCAGCCGGGTAGCTTGAAGGCGCCAACAAGCAAACCGACGGCGAGTTGCTCGAAGGCAATATCTGGACAGGACAATCTGATCAATTGGCACGGGAAGACACGATCAATAAGAGAACTGGCACGGCTTCATACAGTGAGTTGGATTTCGCACCGCCAGCTTTTCGGCTGCGAAGGTCTTGCGCATGCTTGTGGAACGAGTAACCTCTTCCATGCAGTTATCACGAACCCATTGATGGATCTCGATCGGACAGTGCGCCGACTCTTGCGCTGTATCAATCACAAAAGTAGAGATCAAGAGTTAGATAACCAGGAACGAGTAGCATCATTTTCGAATGGAGAACCTTCTGGCACCGGAGTGTTGGGGGGATCTGCTCGGCTACGTGCCTTGCCTTGCTTGGACGGTGGTTTATCCAACCGCGTTACAGCCACATAAGGATCTCTTACAACCGTAGCTTTCTTCACAGTCTGCTTTGGAGCACGAAGCGGTATCTTCTTCCGAGCAATGACTTCCGGTAGTGTCGAGCTGTTCGAGCGTATCGCCACGAATGCTTGCCCGTGGATCCACACATTTTGCGCAAGAACGTGGCATAGAGAAGGTGTCTTGTGTGTGCTCCGAGACAATAGCTTCGGAGAATGACGATGAGAGGTCAGCGCCATCTCCAGTTCCATGACTTGATCATACGAAAGCTCCACTTCTCGCAGAAAACTTGCACTTTCCAGCGTATTAGCCACATCTGGGTGTGCAAGCAAGAAGAGCACATCCTCCACCGCCAAACTTCTGGCACGGAATTTATCATTCCAAAGCGAAAGCAGGTGCTTACGAAGACTGCTCGAGGATATAGAGAACGCTGGGCGTGGATCAGGGACAGTTCCTCCAACAAACGGCGATGCAACAGAAGACTGAAGCGGCATCAAAGATGCTTGTAGTGGTGTCACTGCTCCATATCGCTGGGCTCTGCCGCCGACGGTATTTGTTGTTGTTTTGTGTTGAAGGCCGTCGACACACTTGCTACTCCGTATTCTGGACTCCAGGAGGAGTCTTGCTTCGCACAAACTCGTTTGTTCAGGCACCATCTCGTTCAAAATCGTTGCTATACTCCACTCTTTGCCGTTGAGAGCAGCAAGACTCTCAACAAAGTTAACGACATCTACAGTAGATCACCGATCCAAACGCATCAGTATGTGGACCTCAGCTCTACATGGAGTGCATTTCACAACCAGTACCTGCTCCTTTGCGCTTCCTACTTCCCTCCTGCATGTGCGCTAGGTTCACTATCGCGCTGACTGATCCACCACTAATTTTGGGGACGCACCACTCACTCAAAATCTATTCGCATGCTGAGCTCTTTCGCCTCCATAAACTCCAGGAGCTCTTGGCATTCATCTTCACTCAAATACGGTCGCAGCAGACGTATTCCATCCAGGTATAACGTTTTGCTCCACGCGCAGGCTGCAATTCCACGGTACAACACTTTTTTCGCTGCGTCCACCTTTCCTAGCGCCAACTCGAAGCGCATGTACAGCCGCCAGCATAGAGCAATTCCTTTCGTGCGGATTTGGGTCACCATACTTTCAAACATTTCTCGGACACGAGAAACGGCGGTCGCGTTCATCCCCCAGCGATGGAAGAGGCAGCATGTTGGACGCGAAAGTTTGTCGCCCCTGGGCTGCGTCGTTAATGACAACTCCTTGATCGTCGCGGCTCGCTCAACTCGGCAAAATTCACAGAGCAGCGCGAACAACCATTCCACCAATTCCGGAGAATCATAATGTCGTCGCCTGTGTTGCTTTACCCGAAGGAAGTAGTTGCGCAGCACTTGCGAGATCGTGTTCCCCGTCTCGGAATCGATAAAGAGCCGAAGAAAGAGCTCGTTGCTCGGGTACAACTCAACTGCCTCTCCGATTGTTGAACGCCACACACGAGGCGCAACTGCAGGGAAGTAACCCGCAGCCTGATGCTGTTGCATGAACTCGAGATAGCAAGCCCAGACCCAAGCCAAATGCGAGCAGGCGTGATCCTTTATGCTGGCCAATGCTTGGCGATACTCGTTGCAAGCTGCCTCAAAGCCTTCGTAAGCATACACGACAAGTGCCAAGTTGTGCAAGCAGAAGCCAACCCAACAGTCCGACTGGCGGGGCAACCTATCATCGGCTTTGCATCCACGTTCTGCGCAATGCTGAAGCGCACAACGAAGCTCCTCCCGACATCTGATACTGAGATCCGACCCAGTCGACGGATCGGACATCAAGCGCTCCTCCAGATAGCCGTGAATACGTTTCCGGTGCTTTTTAACGATCTCATCTAGCGTTTCTCCCTCAGGCTGCCACACGTTCCACAGCGTGTACAGGCATCGCAGCACCCGCACGCGCCCTTGGTCGAGGTTTCTTTTCTGATCATCACTGGAGCTCCACATCTCAAGTCGCGCGCGCAGGAAGGCAAACCGATGAAAAGCTCCAGAGGGATCAATGGAACGTGATGTGCCGAGAGACTTCAGCGTCGT
>JAABLL010000858.1:0-11362 GCA_012295475.1 Phytophthora gonapodyides | reverse complement strand
CTGTCCGCCGCACCAGTCTACCGGTATTGTGTGTTTAGCTTGTGTGGCATGGTCAAGGCAGAGGGATGTAGCACGACCCGCGCAGAAGATGCGTCAAAGCCTAGCTTAGACCCGTGTGGAAGGTGGTCTCACTAAAGTTGTTTAGAGCACGATCACTATTACCATGTTATTTGCTGCGTTGTTTATCCTATCTCAGCCTTCGCGAAGCCCTAGTAAGAGGCTATACATCAATCGCGGCCCATGGTGGTTGGTGTACCGTAAAATTGTTATCGAAAGGCACCCCTTGCAGCACCAGGGATGTCCAGTGCATGGGAAAGGGCAATTACAACGAAACTGTACTAGATTCACTCGTATGCACGGATTTCGAAGAGGCCTCGAAGCCTTTAACGCCTGAGCAAGTGCATTGGGTATGCTAACAATCTGAGCAATTGAGAAATGCAGTACCGATGAATGAGAAGCCCGCTGACTGGAGCTACGGAGCGGGAGAAATGAATGCAGCCAGAAAATACCACCTGCATCAGACATAATGTCCTGCAAATGCAGGACCATTGGCAGGACTCTAGTGACGATTAAGGACTCTGTGCAGGACATAGTAACAGAAATTAAATGCAGGGATTACATTACCAATGTTACCACTACTATCGGTCATCACTTCTTACTTTTGCGACGCTTTGGCGTTCCGAACGTGGTGTATGCTGCTGGGACCGTGAGCGCCACCGGGTCTGCGTGCGGTGGTGGTGGGCGGCGGTGCATCGCGATGTCCATGACTTTGAGGAAGCGCTGGACCCCCTCCTTGGCCTTTTCAACGAACACGACGAGCGTCGGGTGAGAGCCGAACGCCGGCTTCGCTCGACGGTTCTAACTCTCTATCGTATTGTTCGTGCGGTTCTGCATCTCGGCGTCCTTGGCGATATAGGCGTTGACATTCCAGAGTGTTGGAGAGTACGTGACCATCCACGTACGAGATAAGTACTCCCATAATTGCGTCCACAGCTTGGCGTATCCCTTGCGGCTCACCAGCGACATCACGTACGGGATCCCTTTGCACTTGATCTCATCAATTGAGATCACCGTCAAAACGATTAAAACTCCCGGAGACATGGCTTCATAGACCTGATTGGTCGGAAAGCGCAGTCAACTTTCGGCGAATCGCTTGCTTCCAGTGAAATAAACAACCAATCACTGGCGTTTCAGAGAACTGGTCGTGGACACCTTTAATGAGGGCGGCCTCGAAGTCGCAAGTGACGCTTCCGGGAGTCATCTGCATCTTGCCTAGACTCGGACCCAGTGCAACGCGTGCCAGAATGTCCACTCGTCCTTGGCTTCGAGAAAAATCACCAGCACCGGGAGATAGACGTCGTAGCTGGGGTCATGAGCAATGATGATCAGTGTTTGCTGGAACGGTTTCGGTGTGATGCTGAATGTTCCGTCTATAAACAGCGACGCGCCGGGGTACAGCAGCATTCGCAACAGATCCGGATGTCCCATTCCGATGATGCGCTGCCGCTTACCGACGTTGTCGAAAAAAAACAAAACGTTGAATTGCACAAACGATCGATCGTTGAGTCAGAGACCGTGACACTCGAGGAGGTCTCGATTTGACGAAACACATCGCCTCCTGTAGCCGCCATCACCGACGCAAATAAGATCGTTCCCGAGAGTTGCGATGGTTCGCGATGCAAAACCTAGGGTAGTTTGTCTCTAGGGCTGATTCGCTCGCCAGAAACAAGTAACGGAGCGTGACAGCCCTAGCGAGTGGCGGGTGCTGCAGTTCAAAGTCGCGCTGAGAGGAGCAAGAACGGAGACTGGTATCTGATTTTCAGGTGAACTATATAGAGAGGGGATGACTGACAGACCAACTCGCTCGCGAACAATCCCATGGAGCGCTGGATATGAATTGTCTAGACTCCTGTTACTTCTACACCACCTCGTCATTAGAGTACCGCGTACGCCAGGGGACCTCAACCGGGAAGTACGGCTGACACGAGGGCGAGTTGCTTAACTAGACTTCGTTCCACTCGAGTACGTTATGAAAACGATCATGGATAATGAAGAGTGCAACGACGTTTGCCAGGACAAGCTCTCTCTCGCCGGCGTTATGAAGCTCTCCACCAATTTAACGGGGTGGCTCGCATACAATGACGTTGTAGTGGTCTACATCACCTATGCATACACTCTTGCCTACCTATATGCCACTGGCCACCCCAATCCTTTTCACCAGCGTGTGTCGATGATCAACGCAGCTATTAACTGGCCGATTTTTCCGAAACAGGATGCAGAATGGCGCTGTAGAATCTGTCTCGAAGCCAATCCACCAGCCGCCCCCCCATTACACTTTCTTTCTAACAAGAACACAGAGACGAAGAGGGTCGCGTTGCCACTGTAGTTGTTGCACCCGCGGGGCCAACGCAGTCAGCCGTGATGTCAACGATGAAGCGAGTATGGAGTGGGACGCGCAGAAGAGCGGCATGCACGGAGGCCCCAGCAGCTATCCAATGACAGAGTTGCGAGGGAAGACATACGAGAAGGAACGATCACCAAAGGGAGTTGCCCTATCGTCAGCGGGGATTGCAAGTCAACAATGTCAATGATGGCATCCTCTTCTCTTACAACAATCGTCGCTGTGCTGTTTTCCTTTTTATAGACATCGGGTCCTACACGATGCCACATCATACGACAATCGAAAAGAGTGTAAAGCCAACGAGCCCAGGCAGCCCAAAGCGTGAGGGCGCCCTCTGGCCAGCCATGATCAGCATTTTTCCGAGTAGAGATCAGATCGAACACCGCCATAAAGCCAGCCTCTTGCCTGCGCAAAGTATATCTGTAACCACGTTGTGTGCACACTTGGTAAGTAGAATCTCTTGCTATGCTACGAGTCCCACACAACACCCAGGCTTCAATTGACCCCTGCACATTTAATAATCTTAAATAACAAGAAAATTTTATCCTGAAGATTTAGCGTAAAAGACTACACGAAATTTGCCATATCTTACCGTAAATCTTCCGTTTTAACCAGTGGCTGCAGGGCAAAATGCAGGATACATCCCACGATTTTACAGAACCTTTTTCTGGTGCAGGACGTATTTTCTAGTTGCATAAAATCATCTCTACGGAGCTTACTTTAATCGGGGCGCCTTTTGATATGACTTGAATAAAAATCAAAATGCAGCAATATGATAGGCTAATAGTTTTGGACCGTCGCCTGTAAGGGGTGCCTTTCAATAAGAATGTTACGGTAAGTGCCCGATTTCAAATCAATCGCGCTAAATCGGTGTCAGAATCGGCCGATTTACACTCGAAATTGGCAAAGCACCCAATGTTATTTGTTTAACCCCTTGATTTCCGACGTCGTAACTTGGAAGGGAGATATTCGAGTCCTTTATCGGCCTCCCCAGTTAAAAAATCAGTGATCTTATTGGCCAGCCTGCTGTCGCCATCTCTGTTCAATCAGCTCACCTCGGGGCATCTGCTCAGCTGCAAGCCCTCAGTTATTAGATTGTAGAGGTAGATAGTGGATTGGAACAGAAACAAACACAAGATCGATGTCGGAGGACCTCGACGAAGAATGCGCAGTCATCGCTGCAACACACGATAGACGTCATGACAGAGAACCATCGACTGCTATGTGGTCTGCACGCTCATGCCCGTGGGATTCTGTGAATAGAAATGCACTGTTTTGTGGCTGGTACCATCGCAATCTGCGATGCACATTTGCCACCTTCAAGACGTTCGTTGGTCGTATCGAGGCCAAATGGGCGCACATCAACCGCTCGGAAGGATTGCTGTTTTCGACATCGAGACGTGCGTCGGTGTTACTTTGTTCTATCTCACGCACGAAGGGTCATACCAAGTCGCTGCTAGTTTTGTCGGAGCAAGCAAGGTTGAGGCAATTGTCCATGTGGACCAGTTAAGTTCTAAGTTGATTGATTTTACTTTACAGGAAGACTAACTAGTACTACGAGCGTGTTTTGCACTGCGTAGATTACTGAATAGCTGCAACGTAGAGACCACCGTCCACCTACCACAAACACTCCACGACCGTTTCGATGGAATTTGAGCGAGTGTGTGGAGTGTCCAACGTGGTAGGTGCAATCGATGAATGTCTGTTTCCTGTGCACCGATTCGCAGATTTTGAGGGTTGGTACTGCGGAAAAGAATTTCCAGCATTCAACATGCAGGTAAACTTAAACTATTCAGCCTGTGAGCGGGGTTCGTAACTAATTTGTGATGCGGGTTGTGGTCGACTCCAACAATAGGATCACGTCGTTTTCTATTCGGAGTGGGTCTTAAAATGACAAAACCGTGTTCAACAACTCCGACTTCGGTAATATATGCCACGATGCTGTTCCAGTTGGCTGCTACTTCCTAGGCGACGCTGGATAGAAATTGCTGCCGCACGTGATGACCCCGTTTAAGATTTACTACGCCATGCCCCTAGACGAAGCCCGATACAACCTTTTGCACAACAAAACGCGCATTGTTGTTGAAGGTGCTCTTGGTTTGTTCAAAGCGCTTTAGACTTTTTAAATTGCCACTCGGGCACCACTCGCCAGCGAAATTGGCTGGCCTCGTATCCGCAAGCATTGTTTTATTTACAATTGGCTTGTCGCTAATGATTCTACAGTGACGGAACCGCAGAAAAGAATGCATATTGGTGGGGATCCTGTTCCCGAAGGAAGATAGTATGTACCAGTCGAGGAGCGTGCAAAACGCAATCGTTTTATTAAATATTACATGGCAACGTTGTGAGGCAGCGTGATTAGCATGTATTGTGGGAATGAGGGGACTACCATATTTATGTCCTGCTGTGACTTAAGAAAGGAGAGGCAATCACTGCGGTTGAACTCTTAATATGCGTCGTGACCTGCTGTTGATTTGTCTGTGTAAGTTGCAACAATTGAGAGTGTAGACTACGAGCGAGGCTTGTAGGCGAGTGTGAGACAGGAATGAAATCCGAAACTGAGTTTGTTTGAGTTAGTTGTTCTTGTCTTGCTCTACTAGCTCTCTCCTACTCCCGTGTAGCTCCAATGATTGTCCTTGATGAACGCCACATGTAACGGAAACGGATTGACATATCTTATGCACATCCGGAGCAGTAATCATCCAATCAGCGCACGCCGTCCCTGCATTAACCACAGCAATCCTTGCAGATCAACCAATGAGATCGCACCATTCGGCCCACTTCAACCTATGCCCCTTCAGGCCACGTGCCTGCCACGCGCCCGGCACGCTGGCAGCGCGCGCCATTGAGCAGTAGGAACCCAAACGAAGTGACGGCGAAGTGCAATCGCAACAGCAACATGGCGTCCTGCTTCGTCGTTAATTCGGCAAGCAAGTTGGGAGCAGGCATCGGCTGGGGGAGCTTGGAGTTGCACGAACACCTTAGCGAGATTCTCTCCCAGTAGTACCAGGCCTTCAATAGAGTCCAAATAAACCGTCAGATGTTATATCAGGACGAGGCCGCAATCATCAATGCCCGTACCTTGGCCGATATCGATCTTCTCCTTCTTGCGGCTCATCTCGCGCTGATGCTCGATCTCAGCGTTGACCTCTGCCGTGAGCTTTGTTGCATCTGAATATGCGCTCTGGTCGAAATTGACGGAGCCCAGACCGCTTTTGTCGCCAATGTACTGGACCAAGAGGTCCCAGTACGCTAGGTACACGCTGGACGCTTTTGGCTTGTTGCATGTGTCACTCTCTGCGAGACTGATGGTCGCGAACGCCTTCTTCAAGGCCTGTTACTTGTTCTTGTGTCGCACTGTCTCGATCTGCACAGCCTGGACCAAACCAAACTTGAGCCGTAGACGTTCCCATGCTGTCGAAAGCTGAGCGACCCTCCAGCTGCCAGTGAAGGCGGATGACATGACGCCGAGGCGCAGAGACAGGAGGCACTCGATCATCCCCTCAGACCATACAAACCTCGTTTGCTTGGTTGGGGTCGAGGGAACTGCGGTCTTCTCCGTCGTCGAAAGAGCGCTAGTCCCGTCGGGCACGACTTGACTGTTCATTCTCTGTCGTCCTGTTTGCAACTGGTAGCGTCCCGTCAAAGCATCACGTGGTACAGTGTATCATAATTGAGTGAGTCTGAGAGGTTGATTGTCGGGTGTCACCTCTTTTTTCTCTCTGTTGGTTGCTTTCAACAGAGATGATTTCAACAGACTCGAACTTTAATCTAACAGCGTTTTTGTTATGTCGTAAGTTAGGATATTGAGACCGGAACAACAGATTGCCTTGACAAGCAATTTTTGATACTTTGCTCAAGTGAATTGTGGCCCCCAACATATTAGAAAGTGTAGGTATTATAGAAAAACCAACGGAGAGAAATATATTTGACAACATTAAGCCGGGTTGGGTTCTACGCGCCAGTTGGAGGGTCCAGAGTCCACGCTGCCGAAAAATTGCAGGATAGTGCGCATCCGGACCAGCGAACACGGAAATACTGCCACCATCGCCCGCAACATCGCTTCCCGCACTTCTGGCGGCGACTGCGGGCGGCGGGGGTGGACGTACACGCGGCCGAGTGGTCTCGCGGGAGAGGGAAGTGATTTAAGCCCCGATGGCGCCGGAGTGTTTATTGGGGAGAGCACGCTAGTGGTGCATGTGTCGGAGTCAAGGCTATTGGACGAAATGAATGGTGCAGTGACGGCAGCAGATACCACGCGACGGCTGTACTGATCGCAGCGCTTACCCATTTATATTTCAGGGCCACTCGTGCCTGTATACACGTCCCCGCGCGTGCGGGGGTGTGGGTAGGCAGCGGCCTTGGATCGGTGGAACACGGTGAACGCAATTGCGTGCCGCAAGTCAACGTCGGGTTCGTTGCTTGTTCCCAGAAGGACTGTTTATATCGCGAACTATACGGCCGATACAACAAACAAGACATGGCTGGCTCTTGTTCGCCTAGAGAGGGCGAATCGTCTTCATGGCTTTCTTTGTATGTTCGTGTCTCTCATCTAACCTGCAAACTAAACTAGAGATTAAAAACAGTTAGCTTTTGACAAAAACAACACTCTTCACAAACCTCAAACTTACCTGATATACCCGAGAGCTTTCCGCTGCTGTGCTGTACTGCTGTGCTAAACGAGGGCCGCTGCTTTGCGCTGTGATGAACGAGGATCGTGTTGTGCTGTGCGTCGAGTGCCTTATCGACTAGCTGCGAGGACTACCCCCGGCTCGCGAACGTCCCATCCCGCTGTCTGGCTGTGTGTTTCTGTACTTGCTGGTTTGTCAGCGCTGCTGAGTGGCTGAGGGGGAGCACGGAGTATCTTGCGACGAAACCTTGTTGTCCCTCGCTTGATGCTCGTGCCCCCCAGACGTCTAGGGTCCGTGTGCCTTCACGACGTAACCTTGCTGTGCGACGGCATTGTGCAGCACGTACACGGTAAGAACATATCTTCAGATTGTCAAAATGTATTTTATTGTTATTCTATGTAGGTGGCTTAGCCCTCGCTTTAACATGGCATCGGGGTGGTGTTGCAGCCAGGTTTCCCGACGGTGCCCACTCTGTCTCGCTGTCGCTGCTGCTGTCAACAATTGACAAGACCCTTGAGCTTGGTGCTGGGATCCAGACGACGGCATCCTGAGGGTCCTCGTCCGGCATCGTTTTCTCCTCGTCTGGCATCAAGCTCTCCGCCTCGGCTGTGACGTTACGCTCTTCGCCTCTGTCGTAGTGTCGTCTGCCACCAGCTTCTCTTCTGCGTTCAATTCCAGCTCCATAGCTCGACGGCGCGAGGCCAGCCAAGTCTGGATGCCGTGCCATCGATGGCAAAAGAGCTCACAAAAAAATCTTTGCGAGAAAAACTTGAGCGCCGCCTAAAAAAAGCGTAGATCACCTTCGATCGCGTTGATTGTTATCATCAAACCGCGCAACATTAATCACAGCTGGTCCATTGGTAACCTACCCCCCCTCCAAGTTGATGGTTATTATTTCGCAAAAACGAACAATCACTGTTCGCTCGCTGAAGCCGAACGTGATGAGCTCGGCTCCAGCGTGCGGCGTTGGATCCACCAAAGTGTTCCAACCCGCTATCTTTGAAAATGCCAATTTACCGTGCTTGCGTTCGCTCAATGAAAGCTCATGGTGTACCTACCAGGGCTCCGCAATGATTTGCGGATACTTGAATGTTCCGTCCGCCCTCCACGTGATATTATAAATGGAGGTTCCAGCTTAATCGTGACTGTTCATTTTGTTGCGAGCTCGATTTGCACTCAACACTACTTTTGAGGAGGCGGACAGCCTTGATTCTACACACTGTCGCAGGCGGCGTCAGAGAGCAATCACCAGCTTGGTGCGAGCTTCTGCTGCAATTTGTCGAGGGTCGAGTGGGGACTTCCTCATACACCAAGATCAGTAGCCATCTGACTGGCGCCTTCTGTAGCCCATTGCTGAGGATCCAGGTCTGTCTAGGGTTCAGTTCAAGTCCAAGATCAGCAGCAGATGCAGTGTCTCCAAGCCGCTGAAGATCGTTGAACATGAGCTGGAATCTGTTAAACAGGAGATTGCTGAGATCAAGGTCAAGATTATCCAGGCTGCAGAGGTCATGGTCGCATATGTGCTGACTAAAGTGGCGGAACACGTCGATGGTAAGTTTACGGGGCCACCTGTCAGCTCGATCACAGCTTCAGCATCCGAGAAGTCCAAGACCAGGGAAAAAAATCTCAGTAGAGATTTCAGCGAGGCATCAAACGCTTTGCGTTTCATCACGTCCAGCATCACGTTCGTACTTCGACCGGTTAGTGTTCCAACCCCAACAGCACGAGCCGTATCATTTCATTAATATATCTAGTTTTGAGCCGTACCATGACATACAATTAATTCATCCGGACTGGGGCTGGCGTCGTTGGCTGCAACTGGCATGCTTGACCTTCTCCAGCCGCTCGAAGCTGGCCGCAGCCTGAGTATCTTCTCCGCGGTGGCCTCCATGAAGGTGTGCTAATACCTATTGGTATTAACTTGTCTTGGGGTGAATTGAGGGGGGATGAGATGTTGGAGGTTCGATTCCTCCCGTTGGCAAGACCGATCGCGCGCTCCAGACATGGACCACTTCTCATTGTTTATGCTTCTATTCGGAGGACAGCTACTGCTCACAGCTCGGAGGACGAAGGACAGCGACAGCTCGGAGGACAGCGACTTCAAGTGCCATCAGAGTCTCCTGAGCTCGGACGGCGTGGCCACGCTCATCGACTTCGGCTTGGAGAACGTGCTGGCCAGCCGCATCTCCAAGCTCGCCAACCAGGACAATTCCAACCTGCCGCCTGATGTACTTGACGCTAAGCATCCACCAGTCTACCGGCGAGAGCTTCCGGGGTCATAGTGATGGCGAAGGGATCCGGTACTGGGGCGCCTTACATGGGTCATGTACGAAATTCAACACGTAACTCAATGGGGATTGTATTGAATGAAAGTTTAGGATGAAAGTTTAGAAGAACTATCGCCCGAAACCTGCTGCTGCACGTCGGAGAGAGCGTTCACGCAGAATCTGTAGAACAGATCTGTCCCTGGCAGCTTTGCGGCGCACGAGAAGCTCTTGCCAGTATTCCTTGACCACATCGTAGAACTCATCGCTGTTGGGGTCGTACCTGGAGAACCCGAATTTCCCGAGTAGACGCTGATCTGGCCGGAAAATGGTGTTCCGGTCGCGTCGTACCATCCTTCCGGGTTGATCTCCGGAAAGACGACGGCCGCTTCGTCGTCGTAGGTTTGGACGCGCACAGCGGCTGCGTCGATCACCACTTCTTCAACCTCGTCTGCGCTGAGCTGGATGGAGCGGCCGCCGCTCCATGTCATAAGCTCCTCCACTTGACGCCCACGCAAGCCCCAGATCTCCTCGTCAGTGAAGGTGATAGGGTCTGTGGCAGCTGGAATGAGAACAGCGTTGTCGAGGATGGTGCGCATGTGCACGTCGCAGGTCTGCGCATGTCCACCCGCATGGTAGCGGAAGCGGAGACCCCTGTCGCTCAGTTTGTTGCGGAAGCCACATTCGAGGCGCATGAGTTTCGGGAGAGTCTTTGGCATGTCCCCGACTATCGATGCGATGGCGACGATGTCGACCACGTCCATGGGGAAGCCGGAGAGCTTCAGCTCCGACTTGAACCCAATGAGTCGGTCTCCCAGCTCTTGTCTGCAAAATAAATAGTACGATCGTGCACAGCAAGAGAGTTAGTAAATCCAACACATTACACGGAACAGCAACAGCGACTTACGTGGTAACACCGTATTTGGCGGCCTCACACCCTGCCCATAAGTGAAGGTCCGTGTCGGGAAGCTTCAGAAAGAGGCCAAGTGCCTTGTAGCGCAGGGTTTCCCCTGCGCCCTCTGTCACCGGCCCGAACGACGCAGCGTGGGTGAGATGACGGTGCTTAAGCAACCGTGACCCATTAATGCCTGTGTTGCCGGCGAGACGCTTGCGCATGCGAGACCACTTGGTGGCAATTCCGCGTCGGTCATCGCTGAACCGAATGCGCTGCAGCTGCCGAGCTAGCCGCACCTCGTTACCGGAGGGCACCCGAGGCAGCATGACTGCAACCTGCGGAGTTAGTGACAACCAGCCTTCGCTCGCTTCGTCGGTGCCATGTGATCGGCGCCGATTTTGTGGCTTCAATTAGGATGAAAAATTACGGCTTCAACTCGATCCGGCTTGAAGTGAAACCCCAGTGTAAGTCGCGGAAGCAAAACCACCTCACTTCGGTAATCGCCCAGCAGAACCCAATCGGCCGCACATCTTCCATCTCACCGGAAGAGGACGCGCGAATGCGTGAGATGCTCCGCGCCGGCGACAATGACGCCACCATCGCCGTTGCCATAGATCGGTCTGCAGATACAGTTCGGAAACGCCGCAAGACATTCGCTCTAGAGATGGCTGCTGCCAACGCAATCGCTGCAGTACAGGCACAAACGGCGGACGAGGAGGAGAAGCCGGCTGCCGTCCCTGCCCAAACCGTCGCGCCAACGATTGCTGGAGAGTCTGCTGTCGCTGCCGTGTCACCACAAACCAGTGCACCCCCGATCATGTGTCTGAATCCAATGGTACAGGCAGCAATTTTCGACCTCCGCAAAAGGGTACTTCGCAAAACGATATTGGTCGCAAGACGTGCCTCGGCAGAAAACGGGTGGCCAAGTTTCTCAAGGAGCAGAATCTCACCGCAGGGTCACCTCCAAAAAATAGGGCCAGCCGCTGCCACAAGAACCCGCGATCACGGCTCAACTTCAGTCTCAACTGCAGTCGCCGTATCCATCCCAGCAGCACAGCCACTGCAGTATCCGTCGCCGTACGCCGCGCAAGTCTCGCAGTACGGGCAAGTGCTGCCGCCACATCCGTACGGGACTTGGACGTCGACGCCGGTCTACACGCCGCCTCCACAA
>JAABLL010000857.1:0-11363 GCA_012295475.1 Phytophthora gonapodyides | reverse complement strand
AGACCTCGAGGCCAAAACTTAAGACTTCATGAAGTTAAAACTACCATTGAGACCTGCCGCTGGCAGCATGAATCTCATACGAGGTCTTAAGAGCGCTACTTTTAGGATAAAACTGCTATTGAGACCTCCCGTTGGAGATGCTCTTAAGGCGATTATAAACCTTTTGTATACGCTGGGCGATTTGGCGGTGTTTGATACGAAGAACCGCGCATGGAAATTTTATGTAGAACGCACAATATATATTTGGGGATTGTGGGACTTAGAGCATGCCCAACGGTGCACTGCACACAAAACGCTAAAGCCATTTAGCGGAAATTTATGTAGGAGTGGTAATTTATCTTCCCACCGGTTCACGCAAACGCTCTTTTCACGGTTAAAATGGCGTGCTCCTTGCAAATCGGTCATGGATACCGTGACCACGGCAAAGGGGAGGTTTTTGACGTGGCACACGTATTTTTCACGTTTTAGTGTTTTGTGTGCAGTGCACCGTTGGGCATGCTCTTAGGCATTTTCGTGTGGCTTTCGGTACTATTTTCGGTATGAGCACCAAACGTAGGCAACTCGATATGACCGTATTCGTTGTGTGGACTTTCGGTACTATTTCGGTATGAACACCAAACATTGGCAACTCAATATGCAAAACGTAATTCATGTTAGCAGCTGCCATCCTTACTTGCCTCCACTACTTGCCACCTACAGGCTTCATCAGCAGGTTGATTGACACGATGTGGTCAGGGATTTTCCCCCGAAGCCGGTGACAGCTGTCCGTCACTGACTATGATTGGCTGGACGCTGGAGCCAGTTGGACTTTGGAGTGTGACATGTGGATATAACGGATCGACTGTGGGAGACGGCGGAGCTCGCGTCTGCTGTGGATGGGCTTGATGGCCCTGGACGTACCCGTCCAGGACGTACTGAGCTTACTGCTATCAAGACCCGACGACAGGTTAAGCCCGAAGGGCAGACAAGAGCCTCTACATTAGAGTGCCACCTAGCCATAGCCGCGGATGAGCCCGACCAAGATCCACCAAGATCGACAAAGAATCCTGTCCGACCAGTCTATCGTACTTCCAGACTCCTGAACGACACAAGTCCTGAATGGAGAAGTGTCTGAACAATGAATGTCTGGACGTACCCGTATGTCTGGACGCAATCGTATGTCTGGACGTACGATTCCGGTATACAAAGACCAAGTGATTAGCGACCGACCAAGCCGTCCGACCAAGAACAAATCAGGTGATGCGCATGCTGAGATACCTTGAAGTACCCACCAAGCGTGCACCCTGCCTGACCCCATATCTGACCATGGCGACCCGGTGATCGCCCGCAAGTAGGAGTTGACGAGCGAGTCCCCGCTCACGATGATCATGATGGCCACGGCGGTGGCAAGGTAGAGCCCATAGAGACGATCTCCGGCTGTAGCAAGAGCAGCCGCCCGCCAGACAGACGCCAGTGGGGGGTAGCGAGGCTGACCCTGCCGCGCAGCATCAGGAGCTAGAAGACGAGATTGACCGAGCCGCTAAGGGCGTGGTTCGGGAGGCAGTCGTACGGCGAGTGGAAGCTGCAGAGCTAGGAATAGCGCAATTCACGGACGAGGACGTGGAGCGAGAGCAGAAGAAGTCCGTGATGGTGCAGACTCTGCTGACGCAGGGGGCGTACCGCGGGCAGAAGGTGTTCGTCGCCGCTGACGGACTCGTGCATGCAGAGATAGAAGGCGGAGAGAGCAGAGTGATCCTGCCGGCCGTGTATTGGGCCTTGGCCTTCAAAGAGGCTCATTATAGCATTTGGGCTGGCCACTTGCGCGGGCCGCCGACGTTCGAGCGAGTGCGGAGGCTTTATTGGTGCCCCCACATGATGGAGGCCGTGCACAACTGGGTGGCGGCTTGCCAAGATTGTGGGTCGCGGAAGGCCCGTCCGAAGGCCGTAGTTCCGCCCTTGGGAGCGTCAAGACGGGGGACTGACGGGGGACACAGTGATCCTGCCGGCCATGTATTGGGCCTTGGCCTTCAAAGAGGCGCATGATAGCATTTGGGCTGGCCACTTGCGCGGGCCGCCGACGTTCGAGCGAGTGCGGAGGCTTTATTGGTGGCCCCACATGAGGGAGGCCGTGCACAACTGGGTGGCGGCTTGCCAAGATTGTGGGTCGCGGATGGCCCGTCCGAAGGCCGTAGTTCCGCCCTTGGGAACGTCAAGACGGGGACGTATGTGACCGGTGGGCCATCGACGTCGCGGGTCCCTTGCCGGAGACCATCCACGGCAACCGCTACGTCATCGCGGCGGTGGAATACACCACCCGCTACGCCGTGGCGGAGGCTGTGCCCGAGCACACGGCCAAGGCGATAGCGAAGTTCTTAATGAACCGCGTGGTGCTGGTGTACGGCCCCATGCGCGAGATCATGATGGACGGTGCCATGGAGTTCGGCAGCCGCGTGACAGCCGAGCTGCTCGCCTTGATGCAGGTGAAGCAAGCGACGCCGGTGCCCTAATCTACTGGGGTTAGTTAAACGATTTCATCGCACATGGAAAGACATTGTGAGCCTGTATGTAGACCGACTGGGACGACTTCGTTCCGAGCGCCCTCTACGCGTACAACTCAGCAAGGCACGCCACGCACGGGTTCCAGCCCAACGAGCTGATGATGGGGCGCAAGCTGAGGATGCCAGCGGAGCTGTTGCGACGAAGTCGACTCGCATACCCGAACAGCACCCTCGCCGAGTACCACGAAGGATTGATGAAGGACTCAGGGACGGCACGAGAATTGGTGGCCGTGGCGCTGCAGAAGGAGCAGGCGCGCCAGGCCATCTATTACAACATGCGTAATGTGTGCCAGCGTGGAGTGTTCGAGCCTGGTCAGCTGGTGTGGATGTACCGGCCGGCCAAGGGCCCCGGCATCACTAAGTTCGGGCACCGATGGAGGTGCCCCGGGCAAGTCATGGAGAGCGCTCAAGATGCTGGAATCCGGCCGCGAGTTGGTCATCCACTGTTCTTTCCTGCTGCCCTTCTACTACCCGGCCAACTTGCTGGAGCAGATGGCCAAGGACATGGCGCTGGAGCTCCGAGAGGAAGCGGTCGCCGCCGCAGACATTGACGAAGAAGATGCGGCTAACGCCGGCGGTGCTGACCAGGATGGAGATGATGACGTCGGTGATGTCAGACGAGATGGAGTGAGCGATGCTGGTCGGGAAGGGCCGGAAGGCGTTGATGTAGTGGACGTTGCTGACTGTGATGGCGCCGACGGCGCGGCTGAGCGTGCCGGAGAAGCTCTGATGAGGCCCGAAGTGTCGGAACGCCGGGTCACCGACGGGAACGAAGACACTCCAACGCAGACGTCGCCGTCACCGCCGAGTGATGATCCGCTGCGACAGCAGCAGCAAGCAGCAAGAGAAGACAGAACGGTCAGCAAACGCAACGCCGGCAAGAAGAGGAAAGCAACCGTACCTGAGGGCCGATCGGGAGGAGGAATGGCGCCTTTAGTGACGAGCACGGGGCCGAGGAAGCGAGTTCGATTCGCCGAGGTCGACGCCGGCGGAGCTGCGCCAGACAGCGTGGCGAGCCGCACGCGAGCCAGGATCCGGGACGCGCCGTATGCACGCGGTGGTGCCGGGAACGATCAGCGTTACGATAGTCCGGTGCGGGCCTTCGCCAGCGCAGGTGCACTTGACACGGAGTCGGATGCCGGCGCGGAGCGCAGCGAGACCGGACGACTACAGGCAGCAGACAGCATGAGTAGCAGCGCGGAGACAGAGCCAACACAGACGCAGGCACCCGAGCAGCAAGACATACCCGATGAGGGCGACGACGTCCGGGTCTACGTGTTTGCCGGCCAGGGACGTTGAGGCGTCGACAGCCTGGTGTCGCGTCACCCCCGCCTTGAGCGACTGCAGCCAGGCAAGAACGTGGTGGAGGTGCGGCGCCGCCGCTACCGTACGCGTACTGGCCGCTACGCCATGGAGCTCGAAGTACAGCGACTGGTTGAGGGCGGTGCAGCACGGACGCCGCCAGAGACGAAGTGGGTCAATCAGCGGGACTACGAGCAGTTGTGGCGGGACGGACGCCTCCGCACCGTCACCGAGGACGACAGCGAGGACGACTACGGCAGCGAAGCCCGCTCAGACCCTGGAGCAGCGCCGCTGAATGAACCGAGGACGGTTCGAGCTAGGGGAAGAGAGTAATAAGTTGGTAAAACTTATGGAGCGCTCGCGCGGTCGCCGCCAAGATGCAGCAGAAGGAGAGCGCAGGAGGACAAAATGCAGCAGAAGGAGAGCGCAGGACGACAAGAACATCAACAACAGCGCGACGGACAACAGGACGAGGACAGCAACGATAACAGGACCAACTGCTACAAGATGACGCAGGCTGGTGGTGGGTCGACTACCTACGGACCAACCTGTGGGCCAGCGCCGCCACCCGACCGCAAGAAGATCGTGGACCTTGAAGGGCCAGCAAGATCGACGGCAAGGGACGGTCAGGAACGGCCGCCACCTGTCGCTGGGCATAAACCCACCAGGAGAGGGAGCGCAAGTAGGCAGGGAGCTGCCAGTTCTCCTTTTGCAGCCAGCAGAACAGAGCTAACGGAGAATACAGCGAAAGCTGGGCGAACGCCCGCCTTATTGACGATCACTGTCGCCGACGTGCAACAGACAGCTGATAAAGCCGAGCATACCGCCCAGCAAAGCCCCTGCCAAGGTCCGAAGCGTGCGAAGAATAAGAGACGGGGTTTGTAGCCCCGTGCTGGCAACGAGTCCAGCGGTTGTTGTGCAGATAATAGCCTGTCTCGGGCCGGTCGACAGTCTTAAGTGGGTTCGTGTCCCTCGGGTTTTGTAGCCCCGTCGACGGAGCGACCTGTGTAACCAGTAGTTAGAGAGTGAAGACCTTTGGACTGGAGGCAGCACCTGCACGGCCACGCGGAGAGTGAACGCAAACTGCTGTGTATATTCGATACATAGTGAAGTCCATTTCAGCAGTAGGCGGACATTGCCACCGGGCACCTGTTCTGTAGCGCGGAGCAGACCTGGCACGGTACGAGGTGTGGAGCCTAACTGGACGGGAACATTACTGTACATTGTACACTGGGACGGATAAGTTTAGTGTGGGCGAGTTTGAGACGGTTGCGGGCTTTTGGAACTATGCCAAGACGAAGAAGGCGGGTCCCAATCTGCCAGACCTAGCAATCGCTGTACTCTCCATCGCTGCTAACACAGCGACCTGCGAGAGGTACTTCAGCGAACTGGGACGGATCCACACGGCGACAAGAAATTGCTTGAAGGCAGATAAGACAAATCGAGGAGCAATCGTGCGTCAGGCAGTTCGAGAACGAGACCGTCATGAAGAAGCTGACAAGTTGGTGTGCGTTGGCGCTATCTCGGATGATGAAGTTGTGGAGGAAGACAGCGACGGCAATAAGTACGTGGACCGCATTATCAAAGCGACTGAGCGCCAGTTTAGACCTGTTCCTGATCAACAAGCAAGCAATGTCACTGATCCTTCAGAAGAATCTCCAAGCCACACACTCACACATTTTGGCCCTTTGCCTGAATCTCCGAGACAAACTCTCACCACTCCTGAACATCGATCGACTACATCAAGACACCAATCTACCGCTCCAAGAATTCCACCTGCTCTTGTAAGGTGTTTACCTGCCGTGAATCAGCCCCACTCTCTCGGTCAAGTCGTGTCACTTTCCGTTGAAGCAAGAACCCAAAACGACTCCCAAGATTTCGATCCAACTCAGGCATTGAGTTTTTACTGTAGTAACGCGTACGCCAGCGATAGCATCTCTGCAGCGCGTGATCAAGACAGCTCGTTGGTCGATGCTTCTACAACTTCACCAAATACAAGGGCCCACGACATCACTTCCCATTGGTGTGATATTTTTGATCAGATACCCGATCTCTCTCCAGAATCGAACGGTGACGCAGAGGTGCACATGGTCGATGTTGAAGTCGATATCGACGAATTTGTCGATGAAACTCAACTTCGTCGTCTACCTATCACTGATTTTAACGATACCTCTTTTCTCCAAGAGCCGAAGAAACTTCCAGGGCTATGAGGCATGAAAGCGACGCTTGTTCAGCTATTTTCCGTCCCGAGCAGCCTCTAGTTACCTCTCAAATGTGGAACGAGCGACGAGTGCTAGGCCTTGATCGCCACTGTCATCGAACACTGCTATCTGCGTAGCGTTAAAACAGCGTTGCTCCACCCCTTAAGCTCCATTGGAGCGTCGCCAACCGGCACAAGGCTTACGCGGCTGGTGTCCTCTCAACCTTCTCCATTTGCGCCCAGGTTGCTGCTGAGATGGCTCGCGAGAACGGTGTCGCTCCTCTTATTGATGTCGTACCGCACTACAACCAAGGAACAGAAGGAGTAAGCTTTCGCTTTTCCACGAAGACACGCGTGTCATGACAGCATCCGAGCCGAAATTTCTAGTGAACGAAGCCTCGAGAATCTATCCAGATTTTGTGGACCGGAGCCGACGAGCAGAAGGAGAGCGCCATCGACGTGTTAATCAAGTTATCGTACAATGAAGCCATCTGCGCCAGTATCATCAAAACGAATGCGTCACTGATGCCGCAAAGCGGAACGGACCAACAGAAGAAGAAAGCGGCGGAGTTGTTAACGCAGCTCGCGCAAACTGATGCTGGATGTGGGAAAATCACACAAGAATATGATCTGCTTCGGTCTGACAGCGGAGAACAAAGGTCTTTCGCAGCGGAGGCGATTGCAAATCTTGCCATGGGCAGTAACAAGACACGAGCGGAGTTTGTGTGTGAGAGAAGCAGCCCGCGCTAGGTAAGATCGAGGAGAAGGAGAGTGATCAAGCGATGCGTCTTCTCATGTAACTATTTTTTATAACTAATATAACTTCTGACTCCATACTTTGATAGCGACATTAACTCGAGTAAAGAGTTCGAGCAGTGGAAATGGAAGTCGTTGGGGCCGAACAAGCAATACTTGCTGATCTATCAATGACGGTTCAGTGGAAAAAAGCTTACAATGCCGCAGTGGTGTCTATCTACATGAAGATGATGTATCTAGTGGTGTAAACTGAGCACCTTGCAGCGTGCCGTTACGTGCTGAGTACTGGTCGCAGCTTGGCTCTTGGAACCATCATCAGGAAGCCGAGCAATGATTTAATTGCATCATTTGCCTCTTGTAAAGTACAACCAAGGTGTGGTAGACTACATGTAGCGCTGGTAGTTGCTTAAGTGCATAACTCAATGCCTGCTAGAGCCCCTGATCAGCGAAAAGTTCGGATGTTTGCTCTGATTAAGCTGAATTGCCTCGTGCAGAGAAGTAGCCTGGGCATCGCTGCTGCTCGTCGCTCTTCTTTGTTGCTATTGCTGTCACGGTCCCAAATTCCATCATGCCGTGCAGTACGAAAGCGTTATCACCCCACTATGAATATTGAAAGGCACCGCGATTTCAAATCACGAACACCATCGCTGCGTCTTCGTTTCGGGCAAAAGCACACAGTGCCTTCGCTAGCTCCATGGGATCTTGTTGCTGCTCCTGGCGAGATTCTCCAGCATAGTTTTGTTGTTGCTCGCTTTCAGACAGAAGAAATCTCAATAATTTGAGAGACGCCATGCCATTTTCGTGCGAGTAGCTCAACCATATTCTCCTTTTCTTCTGTTGGTCCGCTCCAGTCCGGCAATTTTCGAAGATACAGGAGCGGATTAACGAGTTGATTGACACGTCAATAGTGCTCTCCTATTGCTCGTCAGTTCCGGTCCGCTCAAGCTTGATTAAAAAAAAAACGTATTCGCTTGTAATGTCACGAGTGAGAATGGTATCAACCATTCTCTCGTGTGCGTGCGGTCGAGCAGCAGCAACTTGAAGTACTACAAGTTGTGGTGGGACAAGAACTGGCTGTTGGTGATTGCAGACCCGCCGAGATTCGGTCGAGCACGGTGTTTGACTATACGGTGGTGTACCAGCTGGCGAGGTGGTGGCCTTCAGAGGCCCCACTCTTCAAAACACAGATCTGGGGGCGCGCCGAGGTCGAGGACGGACGGCATGAACTCGCGGTGGCCGACGACGAGGTGCAGCACGTGCAGGACCAAGGAGGGGTGAGCGAGGATGCGCGCGGGAGGAGCGTGCGCTGCATGTGATGACTGCAAGGACGGAAGACATGGAACGGCAAGGACTAGGAGACTGTATTGGTGAGTATGAAGGACAAGACGGGGCGTCACGGACGCGGAGAAGCCTGGCGCACGGAGGGGCCCTGGGACGCAAGGCCAAGAGAGCAAGGAATCAAGGAGAACGCAGAGGAAATAACAGGTCAGTCGTGAATTTACCTTTAAGCTAACAAGTTGCTGCATTTGCGTGCGATTCTTGTTGGCTTTGCTCGCTACAGCTTTTGAAGCAGCCTTCGCCTCCGTTCCCATACAGCGCAGGACGGTCCCACAAAGGACGGTTCGCGACAGTAATCTCGGCTTGGATGCTGCTGTGGGGCTCGAATCTTTGGAGTGCAGCGACAGTTTTGGGTCTTGTTTGAACAACCTCGGTGAAGCGACAGTTTTTCAAGAGCAATACATGCAGCGGCATGAATCACTTTGCTATTCAAATGAATTTGCAGCATGGGGATGCAGCGGCTTCTTAGATGCGCGTCGAGTGCAATACCTTCGCTGTGCCCAATCTCTGCCAACCTTCGCAAGATTCATCAGCACCCTGAGTGAAATCTACTTCTGCTCACGGATGTAAACATTGCTTGTGCTATCATGGGCTCACGAATTGTTTTGCGAGCAGTATCGCATAGCTAGGTGGAGTTGATTCTTATGAATCTCTTCAACGCTGGAACCCGCGAAGAGATATCCCGTGAAATTATCATCGCTCATTTGGAAGCGAAACAGCCGAAAAGTGCAACTTCTGAAGCACGTCGTTGGTGGCGCTTCCAAACGAAGCGAAATATATCCTTGCTATCCCTGAGAATGTTAAAGTGAGGCTGTGTTAGCTTATAGCGTTGTAGTGTATGCAGTGCTCGCGTGTGCTTGTCTCGGTTCATTAGCACTTGCATGCTCAACTGTCTTGGATGAGCAGCGGCTTATCGTGCGCAACAAGGCGGACTGGCCGATCTGCAGCATCGAAGGGGAACAAGCAATTCACGTCAATGACACGTTGATAAGTGCTCAGTTTGCATCGAAAGCTCGCCGCTTTGAGCGGCCGACGCTTTGACTGCCTCGATTCATTGGCTGATTTACTCGTCTCGCCAGTGTCAGCACCTTTTATCGACGATGCAGAATATGAGACCGCGCGAGACCAAACGATCCTTACATACATTTATACGAATCGGGATTTAAGGACCTCATGATGAAGAGAGGCGTCTCCCGCTCATTTAGAGCCCATTCATGTTGAACAATGTTCAACATTCGATGAGTGAAGGCGGCTCAAAAAAATATCGCCATTCTCAAGCCCAAAATGACGACACGTTTTGGGGGATTGTGGTGGCAATATTCCCTCGATTTTTTTGAATTGTATATTGCCAGATAGTCTGTGCGAAAAGCAACCGAATTAGAGTGTTTAACAGCTTTGTACGAGAGAAACCCATTTTCAAATTTTAAGTTTCCGCTTAGGTACGAAAAATGATACCTCACGATAACTCTAAAATGTATGTAATGGTCATTTCGTCTCGCGCGGTCTCATATACAGAGCTCTCCGTCGATTGTAAGGCCACATACGAGTCCCCAGCTTCCTTGTTTTTCCGCAGCCAGCAAGTTGCGCCGAATGGACTGCGTCTCGTGGCTTGAAAAAGCGTGTTCCGCAGCCTTGTTTCTCTTTCTCGTCGAGCTTTAGCTTCTTTCTCAAGCTGCTCTTCTAAGCGCTCAATCCTTTGAAGCACTTTAGCGAGCATCCCCGCGATCTTGTCCGTCGCTGACGCTCCGCGCGATGTGGCTTCGCCATAGATTATATCCATAGCACCTGGTTGCTGGAATCTTGAAAATACATTTCCAGTTCTCGTCGCGGCAGTCGCAGCAACGCCAGTGCTGCGACTCGTTTCTATGATAAACTTCACGTGTGTGTGCGTGCACAGCTCCTAGAGTTGAGCCCGAACGTTTGTGGTGCGTTTGCAGTTCATCAGCAACGCAATTTCACTGATGTAGTCGCCCTGGCCTAAAACTTTGTGAACGGTCTCCTTGGGCTTTGGAGGCGCGGGCGGTGGTGTCGAAATCTGGGATGCGTTACTCTCTCGTCCTTGTCCAGGGCAGCTTGCGAAGCCTGCGATAGCCGAGGATCAGTTCTTGGTAAACAGGCGGACGTTAATCTGTTTCGTGAGTTCACCGATCCAGTTCTGCACGAAGTACATGTCGTTGCCAGCTCCTCTTCGTACAATAACGTAGTCACTCGGCATGAAAACCTGCAGTTCCAGCTGCATGACGAGCTCCTGTACGACTTTTGCGCTACAGTTCTGGAAAATCGGCGCTTCGTTGATCATATTAATTATGATAACAGATCAACCTCGTAGGCTGAACTCCGTGACAACTCGGGGATGAAAGCTGTCACAGCTCCGTCCACAGTACCGTGTCGCTCCCACATAGCCTGATAGTAGGCGTTGATTCGGTTTTGTAGATCGTACGACAGCTTCATGAGGGTTCATGGTGGCGAAAAGCACTCCATCTTCTTCTGATGTGAGCTGTGGGACTCGTTTGAACACCGCGCTGTGAGGGTTCACCACAAGCGGCGGCAGGTTCCGCAATTGGCGAGCGTCATCCGAGTCTTTATCCACCTGGCGGACTTTGTACCGGGCGAGCACCCTGAGATGCCTCTCCAAGTTCGCCTTGGTTTCGTCAATTACAACTCGAGGACCGGTTTGGCCGTACTCGACCTGCACGCGGTGCAAGTTGTCAGTCCATCTGCGGATCATTGTACAAGCCATTTGCGGGGCTTTACACGCATGCCCTGGTGCTCGTTCTCACCGCAGAAAGAACTCCGCGACACGCCCAGCGTCTATTATTGCGCAGCCAAGGGCAGACATATCATGCCCCGCCCCACAGTGCGCGAATCTCGCGAGGATCCTCGCGAGATTCGCATGCCCCAGCAACTGAAGGTGCTGAACCAGTGTTGATGTGTTTTGGACCGCTTGGGATTGGAGCGAGTTTATTCGAAACCAAGCATTTTCTTAGGGGTAATTACGCCCAGGCATTCGTAAAAACTATATAAACGTTTTAACACTGATTCTCGCCACGAAGCGACACGGTACCTCTGAACATTTAACAACGAATCCACGGCTCAAGTGTAGCTGCCCTGGTAGGCCAGGCCAAAAGTGTAAAATCCGCTACGAAAGTTATGAAAAAAACAAATGTACTAGCGTATTATAACTGGTCTTAAAGTGTGTTTGGCAAGCTTTGGCGTCGCTGCCATGCCAT
>JAABLL010000855.1:0-11365 GCA_012295475.1 Phytophthora gonapodyides | reverse complement strand
GCCGCAGCGAGAATCGGCGGAGCTTCCATCTGATGATGAAGGGAAAGCGGAGACTATACCCCCTGATTCAGAGTCGCCGATTGTCGTTAAACAGCTTATTTTGACTCACTCGCTGCCTAAGTGGAATCTGACGGAGAAGCATATCGTCGCAGCCATGCTTGACCCTCGACAAAAAAACAGGCTTCGCTTGTTTGGTGTTGAAGAGTCTGTCATCAACAATGCACAAAATGTGCTGAAAGTACTAATGAGGGAATACACAGATCGGTCTGCTACTCCCTCGGTCACGTTCCATCAGCACCAGCAAAACGAAGGCGCAAAAACCCAAGATCACTCCCAAGTTTGGACGATTTCGAAGAAGAGAAAGTCGAAGCACCACCAAACACTTCTCCCGAGCAGCACGAGCTCAATAAGTACCTGGCTGCTAAACTGAGCGACACTCAAAGGGTGAACTTCGATTTGCTCAAGTGGTGGCAAATGGTATCAGAGTCTGGCACGAACGGCGAACCCGCTTGCTTTCCTGCTTTGGGATTCGTGGCCCGATCCATCCTAGCAGTCCCAGCTTCAAGTGCAATGTCAGAGAGTAATTTCTCTGATGCTGGCAATGCATTTGGAGTCAAACGTAGCATGCTAAGTCCTTCAGTGCTAAACGATATACTGGTCGCGAGGTCAAACGTGGATGCCATGTAGGAAATCTACTCACAGCCTTACAGGTTTAAGAAAAATACATTTGTTTCACGGCTAACCGAAATCAAGATGGCGGCCAGCCACGGCTGCCCGAAATGTATCCACGGATGGCCACGGATACCCGAATCGAATCCTCAGCATTTTGCGGCCGGATACGGACAGCCTGTTTTCAGCGTTTGCGACCTCTGATGCTTGTGGAAGACTAAAATGTAAGTTCAGAGTGTACGGATAGCAGATACCTGGCGGTGCTCGTCAGCACGTCGACGGAGGGCTACCATGCAGTTGTAACCGGAGCCAGGCTCCAGTAACACGGCGATGTCGTCAGACACGGAGGGAGTGGTCATGAAATCTCATGTCAGCAAAGTCCTGATGTTGTACTCCGTAAAAAAACTACGCTTACATGCAGCGATATATTCCAGCGGTAATTATACTAATTAGCAATGGGGTTAGGGACGCATGCAGCTGTGTGGTTGCGTTGTTGATAATGTCGTGCGTATGCGCAATGTTTCCGCAGTACGGCGCGCCAGCAGCATTAGTTTACCGGGGGGCTGCAGTGGCGAAATAGATTGAGCGGATAAACTGAATTTACTTGAGAAAACGTAATTTCCATTTAGCATACAGACATGGGCATAAACTGCGGTTCATTTGGGCACGGCCCGAAAGCAAGGTGCCGACTGGCAACCCCCGAAATTACAGTGACCAAAGAGAACTGCACCCCCATCGCAAAGGAATACATTGGCATGTACACGAGATAACGTACCGCTGTCGTCGATAACTTTCTGCGGCTGTATGACCGGGTGGCTGTTGGGCCACGTGCTTTGGCGCCAGGGTGCCTGGGTGCCTGGGTGCCTGGGGGAAGTCTGATCTTGACTGGGGGCGGGGAGACAAGAAACCCCCCCTTTCCCCTCCACACACACACACACACATTGCCAGTAAAAAACAAAATGTATCCCGGAGGGACAGAGGTGGCCGAGGTACTCGTCGGCGACATCTCGTGCTCGTGGGCCGGTCGCCCGAAATCCAGCCTCTTCACACGCGAGATCATTCGCGTTTTCACCCGCGGTGACGCCCGCGATGATCACACGTGGGGCACCCAAGAAGAAGGCCTGTCGTTGCTCCTCCGCCCTCCAACGCGTTCTCCAACACGTCACGTGAGGAATCTCCGTCCAAGATCATCGCTTCTTTCCCACCGCATTCCCTTCGGCGTCTTCCGGTCCTTGCGCATGTCGGGCCTGCCGCCCAGCGCTGTGTACGACGTCAAGGTGCCGTTAAATCCCGCGCAGCTTAATGAAGCTGGTGGCCGCCTGCTGAGAGTTGATTTCATATGGAGTATGATACTGAATCAAACTGTGTCAGGGATCCAAAGTATCGCCGTAAAGTACCAATAGATTCGGACCAAACGGCCTGACCACAAAAATCGGCAAGCTTTAATCCGGATTGATGTATACAATTCCACAAATTGGTCGAGACTAAAGATGCATTTAATTTTATTCGTTCCCGAATTTTATGACAAGGACCAGCCGCTAGAGCTATGGTGATTGGAGCTAAACCACCGCTACACACTCTAAACGCACGGTGGGATATCCGTAAATCCTGTAGCCACCTGGGTTTTGTCCCATAGTTGCATTCAATGCGCTATCCTCGTAAGCTGCAGTGGTGGCATAGCCCCCTCGCTTTCAAATCAACTTCGCCCCGCTCATATGTGACAACAGTTCGTTCAAGACAACGATTCACTGAAAACGATACCAGTTGATCAAGTACTATGCTTCTGCTATCAAGGCGACCTACCTGTACAGCTACTACCGCGGTCGACGAGGAAGTCCGCCCTTTTATGCCAAACTCGACGTTTTCATCGGTGGGATTGTGGCTGAGAAGAGGTCCTCGCACACATGCGACATCAATCCCAGCCCACCGAACGGCAGCGACATGGTCAAGATTTCCGACGACTCATTTGACGATCAGTCCACCGACACCAACGGTAGTCCAAGAAATGAGTCAGGAAATGAATGGTAGAGCTGATGCGTTGGGCCAACTGTCACAGACAACTGAGCCTCCGTCACAGGTCTGGAAGCTGGTCGCGAGGTCTATCACGTGGATAGGCAGTCAGTCGCATATACCGTACTCGACGCAGATTCTAGGGAGGGTCCATTTACGGACAAGTTGAAGCCCCCCCCCATGGTCGGTGGCTCGAGACGGGCCCAACTTATTTCAATTCAATCCCTCCCACGCCGGTGACGAGTATCCAGAACACGTGATCGGATGGGGTTATTCAGCATTGATCCGTCTACTGACGTGTGCCAACGACCCCTGTTCGTCGATGCGAAGTATTTCTGCGTACCATCTTTGTTCTACCAATGTGTGGTAATCATGGTATACGACCGAGGATCCCGCTGCCACTGAATGGCAGTGGCGGCACTGCTTTCATTACGTCAAAGTGGCCACTAGCAAGAACATGCAGCCAGACACGACACGATCCCAAGCGCGTTTGAGCGTGCACTCCTTAACGCATTGCGAGACCAATTTCCGGATCCCACAAATTTCGGGTGTCTATTTTACTTTAAGCAGCGGTCCGACGTTCGGATGCAGAAATTCCCCATACCGAATAATGCGATTTAACTGTCATGCGCCACGAAATGCTGGGCATCCTCCCCGTGCTGCCTCATGGGCAGATGCATGCGTGGTATTGAGCACGTCGTCAGTCGGATCCGAGAGTCTCTTTCTGTGCGAGGAAATGGCAACAGCAAAGACAAGGGGGCTATATGTTGGGTCTACTTCCGACTCATGTGGCTTGAATTGATCCCTCCATGGTTATAGAATGTGCGTGGCATCAACTGGCAGATTGCCAACCGGAATAATGGCTCACTCGAGCGCTAAACCGAGAACTGAAGAACGCTTTCGACAGCCAGATTCCCAATCGGCTGACGTTCATTGGAGCCATAGCGTCATATATCTAGATCACACTATTGGATGATATTCATCGAGATCGGGCTCGACCTCCACATCACGGGGCCTATTTTCTGTCACCTAAAATTTCTCTGTGAGCCCACAGTGTTTGTCAAGGCGGTCATGTTCCCCTTGAGGTCTCACTTACTTTGGTTTTGTATGCGCTTTTTCCTTTTGTTACACTTTAGATTAGCTCAGTAATGGGATAGAAGAGTCGGGTTTACACCGGGGTTTTGGCCTGGGGTGTAACTCAAACTCAATAAAAAAATACAAGTTAAAACCCATTGCAGACTAACCGTAAGAATATTATGGTCGGCTTGGTCCCAAGTACTCACTTGTCGTCTACAGGGTACCCAAATCGGCGGTATTTCGACCTTCAAGTTGAAGCTTAAGCCTCGTCGTATGGCTCGTGCTACAAACATATCAGCTTCGTATTTCGTATGCAAAGCACAAAAGCTCTTTTGCACCCCCTCCCCTCTCTACTCACATCGTTCTCGTGCACCTAACCTAAGTTATGTCACCATTACTGCAATCTTGATTAGGACCGTCCTACGGAATGGGTGCGCGAAACGGATTTTAGCGGACGGACGAGCGACGAAGCTTATGTAAAGATAAGGCGCTGGATGGAGCCTAACCGTCAAGCAGCTACTTAGATTTGTTGTGCTGTCCGATCCCATCAGCATTCACATTTCTCAGGAGGGAAGATTTGAACTGGTGAAAATTGACTAGTCCGAAATCATCTTGATTGTTCAAACACATTCGAAATAATTATTTGGGTACGATTTACTATTTGTACAGGGTTTTATCGTTTTGAGACAGAATGGTAAATGAGCGTTCGGACAGGTAATACGTAAGGCAATTTCCCAGGGTGTGGTCCGGATCCGGATCTTGAACAGATTTCATCGTTTTGCGTAATCCCATTACAAACGGGACTATTTAAATTACGGTCTAGATCCTATTCATATCAATACCCCCCCCCCCCCAGAAAAGTATGCTGGAATGCTCTTCGGAAACGTACAAGCTGCGACGCCGCACGATGCGTGCCCGTGCAAGGGCAAAGTTTTTACATGCCAAGAACCTGACCGGGTGATGATCACGGGGTATGGAGTTCATGAAAGCTCGATTCGGATCCCCGCAAGCCCCGACTCAAGCCTAGATTTAGGAGCGCAGTGGCGACGAAAGATTTGAAGCCCGCTCGAATCTGCAAGGGCACGGACCAACGATCCGGGCTTTCTTCGACTGGTGCAAGCAGCACCTTGGGGGGACAGCCGCACGTTATTTGAGAGCATGAGGGCTTACTTCAACGAGCCAGTACTCGGATACCGGAAGCGCAATCAAGCGGCTGCTTGGCGCTGTACCACATGCTGGCATTATGAAGGCCCGTCTCATTGAGCTCTTCGGGGTGGGAGCCCACAGCTGAAAACCTGCCGTCAGGCGAGGTTAACAGCTAAGACGTCGTAAGCGGCGCAAGGGTGAGCATGCCTACATAGAAGCTGAAGAGCAGCGGAAGAGAAAATGGGATGGAGGTGCAAGTCCATTTATTACATTGTAATGCCTAACAAACGTCTACACCTCTTATATTAAGCTAAGATGCCCCATAGTGCTGCAGCAACCGCGTAATGGCACAGGATACGATGCAATCCCAGCCATCAGCACAAACGGTACATGAACTAGCCCATCAACTTGTTCCCCACAAACCAGAATCACACTGCACCACCCTCGATTTCATCCGCTCCTGTCTGTGGGCGAGGGCGCCGCCATGCAGCCACGCGGGGACCTGGCACGCTGCGTCCTTGAGATGAATCCATCCGTTGGATGGGGGATGCTGTCGGGTTTGAAGGAAAGTGGGAGTGGCTGAACACGCTGCGTGGCCGTCCGCGGTGCGGATAGTCCTCCTCCTCCCGCTGGTTCGGCCACGTCTTCGGTTCTTGTCGGTGTGGCACACAATCGTGGGTGTTAGCCGCACGTCAACGTGTGATTGTCCTATTTGGTTCAAGGGAACTGGCGACACTGCTCTTTGAAAGGGTTATTGTGTGCTGAATATGTGCTATCGTGTTCTTACGTAGCTTGATCCTACGAGTACAGAGTCATCTGGGCAGGGTGTACCGAAAAGACACCACGTACCTGGGGGCTCAGAGACCAGTTCCTTGCCGAGTCAAACGATTTCTCTCCTCGCATTTCTCTTGCCGATGACTAGAGGACTGTGGCGAGTGTTCGACCTTCCGTCGATATTGCCAGGCGTACGACATACCGCTGTCAATCAAGGCTGTTGATGTTGGCCTCTGTGAATTAGCCGTCTTGTCTCTTATCGCTCGCTTGCTTGGCCTGGAAAGATGGTTGTCTGTTGGCCTCCTGAGTAAATTTATCAACAGCCTGAATGTTACTTGACTGCAACGGTTTCCAGGACCCTTCGTCGCATCGCAGAATGGCTGCGCTAATGTCATTTCCACAAGCAATTTGACAAGGCAAACTATCTTGAGGATCAGTCCGAATGTCAGGCAGTACGGGAGGTCTGGTAACCTTATTAAGAAGATGTGAAAGTTCACTTGAAAATTGTCGCGTAGCCATACTTGATTTAGCTTAGGATCGCCAGGATAATACTGCGATGGAAGCGTTTTCACTTCAGAAGGTGATGAACCATGTGTAAGGTTTTCCTATCAGGGTTGTTTCTATAAGAAAAAACTAAGTGAACAATCTGTATAATCAGGAAATATCGGTGCAAGAAAATAATCTGAATGCAATTTACTAATGCCGTCTAACAAGCGACAGTGCCTGTCCATCGTAGCTGGCATGCGTAGCTTCGAAACAGGAGCAGCACAGATTTCAAGCTCCGTGCGGCGCTGACACGTCTCCAAAATTTCAGTCTCGTTACTCGGATCGTCGTCTTCATCAGCGTCACTTACCAGGGAATCGCGAGGTGTCTGCCAAACCTTTGGCGCAGCTTCTTGGCTAGACGGCTGGGTAGGAACGCTTGCGACGATTTTTACAAACGAAGTCCTTTCGTGCCCACGCGTAGTCTTGAGCCATAGCATTGCCGTGAAGGAGGCAATATATCCAAAAGCGTCTGGGGATTTTCTACAATGAAGCGTTTTACCTATTCGCAGCACTACGACCTGTAGAATCGACTCTTGATTGGGTGGTTTCATCACGTGGCAGTCGTTCATTGGCTGTTGACACAACTACCGTAACGAATAGTTAGGGTAGTTGTGTTATAGTACCGTAACGACATTCACGGTACTATCATGAGTAGTACCGTGATTGATCAGTACGGTACTTGGTTGAAGTTGTGGTAAAGCCGAAAATCAGAGAGAGATGCAGCTAGTATTTTTTTTGCCTTATCGAGGACTATATATCCGGTAGGTCATACGCCTGGTTAGCAACGCCGGTGCTTGTCCTAAGTCCAGTGGTTGTACGGGGCTCCTCAGTTTTGGAGAGTGCTCTCTTGGATGCTTCAGCTAACCCAGGAGGCGTCGAATCCCATTTAGTTGGTTGTCGGACTGCCGACGCTCTCTCTGGGCTAATGCCTTCAATTGCCTCATTGCTGTTGCCTAGAATTCCTCTGCGCCGCCTTTAACTGTGGTCTGCTCTTGTTGAAACACCGTTCTGTTTCTCTGTATCCAGATACTGGAGAGACGCACGCTGCTGAGAGTCCTCCAGATCCGCTTCCATTCCGTCGTATACTCCTTCAACTGATTCTCGGCAGCATGTTTTGATATGTGTTGAAATAGGCGGTGGCTGCCGATTGGCAGAACTTCCCTTGAAGCTCTCGCGTGCTTCCTGTTGCCCCGCATCTCTCATCCAGTGCGTGACCAGCCGAGCCCAACACGCTTGAGCACATCCCCTGAAGATAAGCTCGATGGTTGCCTACATTCCCCGACGCGCCTCGCGTTTTCGGCAGCTGTTGTTTTGTAGTCTGCCTTCATGGGGAAGATTAAGTTGTTTGAACGTGATACGGTATAAAGCCGCAGATCAGTGGTATGAAACAAGACAGCCCGGTTCCATTGGTACACCGCACATACTTGAGATGCGACTGGCGCGTATGAGAGCCGAAAATCAAAATCGTGAGTGTTAAATGCCTTCACCTAGTGTTAAACGCCTTCAACTAAATACATGCCTGCTATATTGTGCATCCTTAAGTGTCAATTCTGTTAACGATGAAATCAAGAAGGCCACATTGCATTATCCCCGAGTAAGTGTCTCTTAAGTCATGGCAAGCGCGTAGCCATTCGTCATCGGTCGTCCAGGGGGTGCGACTGCTGGTCTGTCTTGGTTTAGTTCACCAGTGCGAGCCCGCGTTCGAGACGGTGTTCGGTCTACAAGCATCTCGTTTCCAAAGTAGTCGACTGCGCAGTACTTCCCATCAAGTGTACACAGGTATTAAACTTGAAAAATATATTGCACTCGCGTGTCTTGCGCGTGACATCCACTTGCCAGCGTCCGAGTTGGTGCGTCGGAGCCGATTTGGCTTGGTATTTTGCCCGAGTGGTCTAAGGCCCTGGTCCAACTGGAGAACGTGTTCTGCAGGTGCCGACTTGTTTTTCAGAACTGCTGTGCTACTGCTGGTCCAAGTGCAGAGCTGGCAGCGTACTCACTCGCGCGCTGTGTAGCCAGTCATCTAACGTACTGTGGATCACACAACATCAGGTACGATAATATCCCGGCATCCTGCTGTCGTTCTAGAAGCCAAACAAACCGCGCCTGCATGGATCTTCGCCAGATCGTATCATCTAGCCTTCTCTCCACATCGAGAGCAGAGGCACTGCCACCATAGTTCGCTCCACCACTGTCAGTTGAGGAGATGGTGGCCAGTATCAGCGGAGAGCCGTCGACCCCCATGAACGAGGAGGCAGTGCCGTCTCCCGGAGCTGTAACATCAGCTCCGACCACAAGAAGTGCGCATCCAAGAGCACCAAGCCCACCCAGCGGCGGATGAAGTGGACGCACGCAATGGTGGCGGAGCTGTTGCGCTTGCGGTTCACAGGTGAAGCGACACCCTGGAGGCAGATGACTCCAAGCTGAGGAAGAGCTTGGCGTGGCACCTCTTTGCGAGCGTTCTATCACAGTCTCTCAAAATGGTTATTTCACAGGACCAGGTATATGACTTACTTTGCTGTGCGCTCATTTTTTTATGCTAATGTTTCTGATGTTTATTTATTGTCATGGAGGATTATTTAAAGTATAAGCAAGCTGAAGTGCATGTACACAAAGGAAAAACGCATCCGTACAGACAAGACCGGCAACCAGCCCTTAGCAGATGACAGTGAGATTGACGAGAGCTTGTCGACGATTCTCAATGATGCGTTTCGGTCGCGTTTGGGGATTAGTGGAGAGTTTTTGCTAGACTCTCAGCTCGACGAGGAGGTGACCACTGCCGATGTCATGGACACCACTGACGACGAGGAGTCCGACTCGGAGTCGGCATCAACAAGCACGAATAACACGACCACTTCGAGCACGAAAACCCCACATGTTGCCCAACTCGCCTCGGCTCTACAAAGTGGCATGGAGACAGCCGCGATACAACCACCAAAAGCATGGCGGTGCTAACCAATATTCTGGTCCAGCAGCACGAGAAGACTCGACGCTTTCACGAGCTGCAGCTGCAACTTTTGCAGCGACTATTCTCTGAACAAGACAAGTAGGCATTGCGGCTATCTTGTACAAGCTGTTGTAGTATCAAAACATGCAGAGATTTCCTCCCAGCCGAACCGCTGATCCTGCTAAAATGTCTGCAATGCCGTCACGCATTATGACACCTTGCTCGTATGATATCGCCTGCTGAGTCGTCCTCAGGAATGATGTGTGGTACGCGGCCTAGAAAAGGATCTTCACCGGTAACGATGCACGTGTCCTTCGTGAGAAGAAGTAGTTTGTGCAAAACGGCAGATGCGACGACCACTTTGCATACTCCGAACGGGTTCTTCTGGTCAACCTTGCGCATTCTACAGCAATTCGCCGACGCGAGTGAGCTTTTTGTAGATGCGCTTTCGCCGGCTGGAGACGGTCTCGTTTTCGGGGAAAGGATTGAGTAGATGGCCCCACAAATTGTACCCAGCATCGCCCAGGATATGCTTACCTTTTCTTGACGCCCGGTCATTCTTCGAACCAGAGCGGATTGAGAGTGATCTCCCCCCCGAGATGATCGACGACGGTTTGAACGTTTACTGCGGGGAAACGTTTTCGGCAGTAACAGCGGTCGTGTGGACGGGCTATAACGATCAGTGCCATCCACAGCGCCAACGATCCCTGGAAATCCGGCTACGCCAAAGAATCCCTCCTCAATTGCACTGATCTCATCACTAGTAGGCATCTCGATGACTGTCTTGGCCATAGTACAGCCAGTGTCTCGTTAATGTAAACCACTGCACGAGTCTTGGATATGCCTACCGGATTTTGAGGAAAGCTGTACCCGTGTTGCACTTCTTCAAAGGGGTACAGCTTTCCCCAACATCTATGTTTAACCAAGCTGTCACCAGCGTTTCTTATTGGCCATACTTATTTCCTCTTGACGATCGTCGCTCATTTACAAAAAATCCAGCAGCACAGGACCAGCCACAGCTCCATGCCCAAGCAGCCAAGACGACGCAAGCGTGACATCAGTCTTACGGTGAAGGCTAAGCTGGACATCGTCAAGCAGGCAGATAGAAGCACAATCAGAGGCACAGCATCAACATACGACGTGCAGCCCTCTCAGATTCGCAGGTGGCGCAAAACCCGAGATCGGCTCGAGCAGACAGCGAGCAGAAACCCAAAAGCAAAGACAGTGTCGACAGGGCACCCGCTTGTTCATGCGGCATTTGAAGCCGATGAAGCCGCCTGGTTTAGAGCGCGTAGAGAGCAAGACATTGCTGTCTCAATTAGGCATGTTATCAACAAAGCTCTCTCGATGGACCCGTCGTTTAAGGAAGGCAATCGCAAGACACTTCGGCATTGGGTGTACCCATTCCTTCGGCGGAACCGCCTCAGCATCCGCCGTCGCACTCACGTCGGTCAAAAGCTCAGTGGCCACCTTCAATCTATACGGAAAGAATTTGTCGACATGGTAAACGAGCGCTTCCACCCAGGTGGAACGCTCGAGGGAACGCCACCATCACTGATCGTGAATATAGATGAGACCGCAGTTCACTACGAGCAAACAGCCACAACAACCATCGCTCCAACAAACAGCCGGGCTGCAGCCATTCGTGGAAGCGGATCAAACAGCCAAAGTCTCACAGCATGCATCACGTGCGCCCAAGACGGGACTAAACTTCCACTCTTTGTTGTTTTTAACACTGATTCTCGCCACGAGACGTGACAAAATTGCTAATTCCTCTGACCGTAATTGCTTAACTAAATGGGACTTCATCTACCGAGGCTAAAATTTTGCACGAGTGTAGAGTAAGATATGAAGAAGAAGCTGACCAAGTTTCGTAGCAATGCAGTTCATTTCGGCGCTTCTGCTCTCCTCGACAGCACGGAAGTAACCCCCTTACTGCTAGGCTAATTCGTGGTCTCTGCATCGTTGCATCGCGGTAAATAAAACCTAACCCCAATCTAATTTAAGGCTTTCATACAACTAAATACACGGAATAAATAAAAAAAGGATGTCAATGTATTTGTGTGATATTAGGTACCACCTTAAAACATACCTTTGACCTCTCTAATTATTGACAATGAATGTGGGTAATTCTGTATGTCAAGCTCAGTTAGACAAGGTCGAAGCGATGCTAAAGGCCGCGCCACTGCTCCAGCACCA
>JAABLL010000853.1:0-11369 GCA_012295475.1 Phytophthora gonapodyides | reverse complement strand
TTCGTCGTTGGAACGAGATGCTACCTCCACTTTACTTGCATCACATTGTCACACGCCGCTCCTTAATTGACTATACGGCTTCCTGCTTTACCGCTCGTCCCTGGTAACGGAAGGTTCCAGTAGTTTATGCATGATTTCACTGACGTGACTCGATCACCACGAATTCATCAGTGATGGTGGCTAAAATGTCCCCTTTCGTGCCTCATGGTGTACATCTACGTGAGTCACCCCAGAGCTCCGAGCTTGACGTCACTTCGTCGCGTAACCAGAAGCTGCTGCACCGTGTTGCTGCATGTATGCGCGAGCATAGTATCGCGGCTGGGCCCGCATCAGAAGGATATGCAGTCATTAGTCAGACTGTGTTGCCCGATGATGCGCCTGGACAGATTCCAGATAACACTATGATGAGGCAGCTTTGCTTCATTGACGAAGAAGGGCACACGATGGATCAAGATCAAGTCGAACATCAGCGCCGTTGTGAGGGTGAGTATTACTGGTGCGCGTCCGTATGCATGGGACCCATCTTGCCATGTATCTGAGGGTGAGCGAGCTACGGAAGCACTCGGGATACCTCAATACATCTTACGCGCTCCGTATCGGGATTACCGTCAGCTAAAGACGCAATATTCCTGGTAGTGCTACGGTCACGTAGTACGAACAGCCCAATAGGGATTAATTCAAGGCATTAACTAAGGTGGTCCACGCGATTATTAGGTATCGAACCAATACAAATTTGAAGTGTAGAGCCCTTATAAAACCACCAAATCCAATAAGTTGTGCGAATTTGAAAAATCGTGAAGGTTTTTTCATTGAAACTATAAAGTTTCAGGGTGTAGGCTTAAATCGTCGCTACGTTGAAACCTCCGATCACTTACGTTAACATTGGTGGAGGACCCACCGCTGTTACCCGCTTAAGTACGAGTGCAGCACGCCAAGCGTCGCATTGGCCTCTCTGCGAGGCAGTGATCGGGGCGCTTCATGGCTTGAAGGACCGGCAACGCCAAGCGGACTGACGCTGTTACGCGGGGCGCTGCATGAGTTACCGCAGAGGCAACGTTAATCTGACTAACGCTGTCACCCGATTAAGGACGAGTTTAGCTCGCGCGCCTTGCGTCTGCTGTTCTCGCAGGCTGCGAGTACAGCAGACGCAAGGCGCAAAATGCGAGTCGCAGCGCGGCACGCCGCTGCACTCTCCGTGGGCCGCACCGAACAAGTCACAAGGCAGCTGTTCATTGCAGCACTGGAGTACCGATCCGGGTCGTCTCCAGCCGACGTGTCCGTCGTCGAGCAGTCGTCCACCTCGGTGGTGTCCACTGTCACAGAGCTTGTGGCTCTTTCGGTTGATAGACTTGGAGGCGAAGCCTGTACTGCCAAACGCTTGCAGCAAGAAGAAGATGAGTGATGAAGTCGATGCAGATGAGCTCTGTCCCTGTATCCTGCCGCCTAGAAGAGCGATTAGCAGCGCCAGTAGCAGCAGCTGCGGCGGTCTCCTTCTCCACGGGCCGCTCCTCGCTGTCCGGGCTGGAACCTATATCCACGAAGCGTCATACTAGTATACGTTGTAGATTCGAAGGTGATAGCTCTGTAGATGCGTAGATGCGTAGCTTCGTAGAGTTTGCAGTCGGGTGGCTTGTTCAGACGCCACGGCAGCGAGGTATAGCCCTGAATGGGTGGGGCTGCTGCAGCGTCAACACTAGTTCGCCGGCTGCGTGATAAGTTGATACGTTGCTGTGTAGAGTATGCAGTCGGGTCGATTGTTCAGACGCCACGGCAGCGAGGTATAGCCCTGAATGGGTGGGGCTGCTGCAGCGTCAGCACTAGTACGCCGGCTGCGTGATAAGTTAATACGTTGCTGCGTAGATTCGTAGAGAATGATGTCTGCCAGCCAAACCGGTGAATCACTTTTGATCTGGGAGGAGAGTGAATGAGATCTTTTTGGTCACTTCCAATCTAGGGGAGAGATCGAGAGAAACCTAACGGCCTTTTCAACCACTGCCAGCCCAATTCTCCAGCGGACTTTCAATCTGCAATCATTCGAGAAAGAAAGGATAGGAAATGACCACAACTTTTCCTGCCAACGTTAAGGCTTAGATAAATCTACCAGGTTTTGAACGCTCAAGAGGTGGCGCAAATCCTGAGCAGTGGCCAAGACTGGCCGTTGCACATTTGTCCAGATGGTGAACAAGTTGACACAGGATTTATGGCTTTCGCGGGCATCTAGAGCGGCTGGACGGTATCCCGAAGCTCGAGTTGGAGCGCGCCAAGGAGCTCTCCGCGTTCCGTGTGAGTTGATCGGGCTGAATGGGATCCCTGTGAACATTTTTGCAGTAAATGTCCAAGGAATTGGGAATTGTCTCTAGCATGCCGTTTGGACGGCAGCTGAGTTAGCGGGCGTCCAGCGGCCATTTGGAGTGACAGCCTCTAGTCACGTATTTGACTTGCGAGTTAAGGTTGGCGTTGAGGTTGTTCACCTGCTTGAAGAGGGAAAACTTCATAGCGCATTTGGGCACGAACCCCTGCATGTTGGTGAGCTGGTAGCCCGTCCAAATCAGTACTTGGAGTATTCGGGAGTGATGCCGCTTTCGGCGATGGCGTCCATGTTGAAACGTCGGATTGTCACTTTGTGTGGCGATGGCATTTTCACGGTCACTCCTGAGCTTCGTTCTCTAAGCGGAGAGCAGATCACGGAGAACCCGGTTGTGATTTATCACTGCGCAGCTGGTCGTGTTGGTAATTACGTTTCGCTAGACGCAAGAAACCACAATGTTGCAGTTTTTTTTCTTCAGAAAACGAGGAGTGTCGTCGCTTTAAAGAAGTTATTCGTCGGCGCGATCATACAATCTCAGTGCCAGGTTTGGTAGAGGATGAAAACGTGAATCCATGTCGGACCAAATGATCAAGTGGTGTGCTTCAAGGTGTTTCGAGTGGATTGCCTAACAAATGGTCGAGGCGCGTCCGGACCCAACGCTCATGTGATGCAATTCAAGAAAGCTCAATAGACCTGCCTGAGAAAAGACTGAAACGTGTTCAGCGGCAAAAGAATGCTGATGAGGATGCATCGAACGAGATGATTCGACTGGAATTATTAATTTCCAAGGCTACATCAATCACGAATCTGACCGAAGAGGAATTGGTCATGCTCAGGCACAACTTCACGAAGCACCCACGGCTTGCTCTTTTATATTTCCACTGCTGCTCGACCGATCCGGCTGCCTGCATGTTTGGTGACGAAAAGGTTGACGGTGCAGATAGCGAAGATACTGTGCGGCGCTTGTTGAACAACCTGGATGAGCCAATTAGCGCTGAAACGGCGAAGGTGTGCCAGGACCGAGTTCGTTGTAGTTCTGGGAGCTCGGGAGACGTATGGGCGTGTGCTTCCTGTTGCGAATTTCTTAATACGGCTGAAGATAACGTACAGTTTGTGGAGTTTAACAAGCTGCATCGCGGCTTTGAGTTGACTCCATCGGAAGCGGATTACGCAAATCAAATGCCGTGGTGGATTTTGGAAGATCACGTTCAGGTTTACCGTCGCGGGGGACAACTATATCACTAGAATCCAGAATTGGTTCACAACTTGGATGCAATCCCGTTATGCAGCAAGTGTGCATGCGATCCTCGGAAATCAGCTTTTAGTATCGCTTCTGGACATGACTACGGACGACCCGGTTCCTTACCTGAACTGGGAGAAGTTGCTAGCAAATGCATTGCCCCCGTAAGAGCCTTCAAGTTAGAGATTGCAGTATCGGGGAAGCACGCCATCGGACATGTGATTTGCTTTCCGTCTGATGGCCCCGTAAAATGTTCAAAGATACTACCCTGTACATCAAAGAAAGATATACCGAGGGCGACATTCGTGGGACCGCGTAAGGATTGGAAAACTAAAAAGAAACTCTACGAAAGTACTTTCCAGCTGCCTGTGGATAATATGTATCGATGGATGCGCGTCCTCGCGCATACACATGAATACTTCAGGGACAACCACATTCAAATTGACGAGTCAGAATCGAAAAAACTTGCGTTGGTTGCGCTGGAATCAACAATACACGATGAAGTGGAGATTGTGGAAAGTGAAGACAGCAAATCGATGGATGACGCAGTGGTGGCTGAGCGCTTTGGTGATGAATACAGAGATGATGGCAACGCAGTGCCAATTATTTCAAAATCGGCAGTGTTAAAAGATATCGACAGTCTGGATCTATCGCTGAAGAATGCAGCTGCCGATGCAATGCTAAATATTCTTGATGATAACACCGGGGGTGTTGATGAACCCACTCTAGTTACTGTTCAGCGCAGCGAAGAACCTATCACGGAGTGTTCACAAAACGGAAACATGATAGTGGCAGCTTTTCCGCGGCTTTTTATGAAGGGCGGCAAGTTCCTTCTAAGTGGCACTTGGCCAACACCTTTGATCAAGCATTTAATGCGGTACTACGACGGGAGATTTGAAAGAGATACTGCATTAGTGGCTACGCTATTCAATCAACTTCAACGTAACACCGCCATTAAAAGAGCTGCTCACGTCGATTCAACTCGCACACCCGTTCTAGTACGTCTCGGGAAACTGGCAAATTCACAAGCTTTTAAGGAGGTGCTTATCAAGGCCAAAACGAACCCGGACTAAGCTCAAGCGAAGCGTGTAAATGCGTACCTCCTACGCATATTGTCGTTGGTTGGAGGATGTGTGCCATTTTCACGCGCAGCAACGCGGCCAAAAATCGGTGCCTTACGAGCTCGGTATGGAATTCCTCAACACTGGGTTACTGTTGCTCCCCCTGAGCATCATGACCTTGAATTACATCGTATTGCTGCGCTTCGAGAACTGAACGCATGGAATCAGCCAAATATTGTTTTTCATGAATAAGCCTGCTCGCGAGATGATTTACCTGATTCGGTCCGCTCCAGTGCTCGAAGCAGATTACGCATTTCGAATGCATATCCAGCCCTTGCCGCCCGTGTTTTTCAGCGATGCACGAGGCAAATTCTTAATGACATTGTGCTATGTAACGCATCAAGTGACACAAGAATTTCCCGGGATTACGGTCAGCGCGAAGTGGGAGCCTATGGAACTATAGCAGCACTTGCAGCTGTAGTGGAGCCTCAATCTGATGGTAGACTTCATATTCACATGTCGCTCTATGGTTCAAAGTTTAATCCGGCATTATTATCGCGCGTCACGTGTTCCCCTGTGCTATCCAAGCGCGCTACTCTGTGGTTAGAGTCGGTCTACTGCATAAGTTTCGACAAAGCGGTGCATGAGTGGCGAGATAATATCCTGTCCAGGGCAGGCAGACTACCAAAGTCCTTTGAAATCACTCTACCCGATGCAGCGACTGACTTTGAAGGATTTCTTCGGGCAGCACAAATGCGTGCAGCACTTACGAACTACCATTCCCATACCGCTACCTGTTTCAAGGGGAATCGAGGAAAGTACATGTGCCGCCTCGCAAGACCCGCGGGCATTCACGAAGGTCCGACGTGTCCGTTGCTTGTGATACGAGAACGGAAGCGTAATGTTCGCGCGGGAATTACGCCAATAGTCGTCGGGCATAAGTTGCCTCCCCACATTATCGAGGCTATTGACAACGGTTATTCATACTCAGCTGGCAAGGGTTTTCGCCCGCATTTTGAAGGGCCAATACTGTGGGAGCTTACGAGACCCGCAAGCGATACTAACTTTGTTGAGACCAATCTCATACTTGCTGCGCTGACGGCCTCGCACACGAATTCGTCGTTCATCAATGGTGAAGATTCAGGAGACATGATTGAAGAATATCAACAGACCTATATGACGAAAGATGATGCTGCCCTAAAAGGTGCTGCGTCTGCACTTTTGAGTGCTGTGGAACATAACGCAAGGTACCCGAGCCAAGCTGATGATGCTCATACAGAGCTACGCATGGGAAAGTATTTGGCGACTAGAACCATCAATAGTTTTTCCGGTGCGCATGAATGGTCCCATTCCCTGATGGTATACGCGATCACATCGCTCATTTATATCGAGCGACACGTTTTGGTATGTATTTCCGATTGCGCTGATAGACTACGTGAAGAATCTAAGAAGTGGAGATGGGGGTTCAATCGATGAGAAGCAAGACGGCCTGGATAAAGTCGAGTCGAACAACATCGAACAAGAGTTAGCTTATCTTGTTGATACTACCAATGATGAAGACCATGCCAAAGCTGACATATCGCGCCAATGTACCAGCAGTGGCGTCCGGACTTTCAAAGTGAAGGATAAAATTATATTCTTGACACAGGCGGATTCTTATTATCATCGCGGAGACCATTTTGAAGATTTATCTCCCATGGAGTTCGAGTGTATCGTTGATGCATCGTTTATGTACTTCCAGCGGAAAAACACAAAGAGCAAAAGAAAGCAATGGGCAGTGGAAGACCTGCACGACGAGGGTTTCCGTTTGGATCCCCCCATCCACTTTTTGGAACTCATCTCGGATTTATAAGAGCTAAAATGTTAACCCCCGTATTTGGAGGAACCCCTCCTCCTACCTGGAGCAACACCGCTGAAAGCTCGACTGACGTGAAGAAGCGCAACAAGCTCGCACAATATCTCTTGTGTACATTTACTTCATGGAATTCTTTGGGCCCAGTTTGGCCGTTTGACGCGACGGGCCTGCTGAGCATGTGTGATGATTGGGATCGCAGCTCTGCGCCGTTGATCCAGAGAGAGCGCTGTCGTTATGCGAGGAATATAATGAAAAAGGGATTTCGGAGTAGCCGTAACGAGCAAATTGCCACAGACTGGCGAAATCGAGGAGCTGAATACTGGAAGACAGCCAGAACTCATTCAAAGCAAACACCGTCTAGCACTCCAACACGCAGTTACGACCCGGAATTTGAAGGAGTTGCTTCTTCTAACGCCGATTTGTATGAGCTTTTGAGACGTGCTGCTGTCGGTTCAGCTACAAGACGATCCAATATTGCGTCGTTGAGGTCGCCATTCTCGGCTGTCTTTCAGGACAATAGTGACGACGATGAAAATGAACAACTCCCCGGATCGATGGATTGTAACACGAGATCCTCGCAGAATCCAATATTTCAATTTGGCGGGACGGATGCACCCCTTCTTGGTGCTAATTGCTTGGCCGATGTTGCCTCTGCTTTCCAAATGTTTCACGGTACGGCAAACGAGCAGCATATTCCTGTTGAAGGGGGAACGGGTGGTGTTCACGATCCTCTAGATGATGACTTCTTCATCGAGCCGTGCGAATTATCTGATGAAGAACTCAATGTCGTGAAAATGGTACTAAACGGTATCGATAGTGGTAACACGGGACAAACACTCACGTTAGTTCACGGTGGGGGAGGTACCGGCAAATCATACGTCGTCCGCAGGATATGTGAGGAAATTCGCCATCGACTACGAACTTATATCAACATGCCCTACAGGTGCAGGTGCATGTCAGTTAACAAGTGGGAGAACCTTCCATTCTGCATTAAAGTGCAGTAAAAGGGGAAATCGACTATCAGCGCAATCGGCAGCATCCTTACGACAACGTTTTGGCCCTCGCGTTGCTCTCGTGGTGGTTGATGAGTTTTCGATGTTCAAAGCAAAACACTTGGCTCTGCTGGATGAACGTCTTCGGGGTCTATACGACAGCAATAGACCGTTTGGGGGGAAATCACTTTTACTGGTACGCTGTAGAATGCTTAGAGGGTGGATCTCCACTTCGACAATACTAATTTCTCTCGCTTTGCTTTTTCAGACGGGAGATTTTGGGCAACTTCGAGTCGTGGTGGGGGGGGGGGTCGCTTTGCAAATGCATGTATATGCAAACCAGCGATCCCATTCTACTGCGAGCTAGACATTTGTTTTCTCTTTTCACCGTTTTTGCCCTGCAAAAACAACAAAGAGCGAGCGAGTGCCAAACTCAGCAGAAGATTCTTGATAAATTTCGGAGACTACAATTTACCCAGTGCGAAACCGCTGGAGCAAAGTTGATGCGTCCTACCGCCCGATTGATAATGACATGGCCGCCGCTATAACCCGACCGCTGACGCAACAATATATACTTGATGATGAAAGCTGGATAAATGGTTCGGTCATACTTGTGACGAGTAACGTTGACAGAGCAGTGATAAACACGTGCATGGCGACGGAGTTGGCACGCCGCAGTCAACTACTGCTATATCGATGGCGAAAGCCTCTACTGGGGAAGATATCGGGCTCTAATTAAGAGCTATTGTACAACGAAGCGGAACACCCTGCGCTTTTCGGATATTTTTACCACGGAGCACCAGCCCAGATTCTAGACAATGCTAACGGAAATGTCAGCCTTGGTGTTGCCAACGGAACGCGCTGTTGGTACCACTCGTTGGGCTGGGATGATGACGAAGCTGTCTCTAGTGCGGTAAGCTTAACCGAAGAAGCTCTACACTCTGGAAAAGTAGTAGTTGACCTACCGGTAGCCCCCGAATTCATACACGTACGACTGGCAGATCGCGATGGTAATTTGATGGACGGATCGCAATGGCCTATCGGCGCAAACCTAGAGTCTGAATGGATCGTTGATCCTGATGGCCAACCGATTCACAAAAAGAATGTCGTTATCCCAGTCGGAGCGGTGAAGTCAAATGCCGATAACTATACCATCAAGCTTGATGACTCTGGGAAGGAAGACCAGCCGATACGGTACGAGCAACACGCTGTTGACTTAGCACTGGTATTGACTGTCTGGAAAGCGCAAGGTAGTACCTTCAACCGTGTTATTACACTTCTAGAAGGGTCTGCAAATGCTCCTAAGTGGCAGTTTGAGCACTTATACGTAGCCGTATCTCGTGTGAAGAACGCTGAATCCTTACGGAGTTTACACACGACGTTATTTCCGGATGGCAACAAATATCTTACACTGCGACCGGATGTGTTTACTGTCAAATGGCTAATGGATTTGGATGGAAACGGCCGATGGAATCCCACAAAACGAACTCCACAAAGCAGTGAGTGAAATTCAGTTCGAATTGCCTTTAGCCACTCGGATCAGACATTTCTCACACTTGCACTCTTGAATGCTGAATGAAGAACCGTAATTGAACGTGACCTCCTCTCCGGAAAGAATAGTTTTGTTTGCCATGATTCCGACCCGGTACACTCCGCAGACAGTCCACTCCTCGGCAGTGCAGTTCGGGTCACAGCCATGATTAATAAATCGCCATATATTTCCCAATCGACTAGCGTCGATAAACTTTCCCGAGCCATAGGCCATTGTGTACATACTCGGATACACGTCATCCCTCCGCTTCTTTTCTTTTTGTCGATAATCCCGCCTACGTATTCACGGACGAGGGCATGCTCATGTATAATTTCCAACGTAAATGTCCCGAATCCTTTTCCTTCGGTTTCCGGTATCTCCATTTCGGCGCGGGTTAACTTATACTCTGCCCAGGGTCGGTTGAAGCACCGGTCACCAGAACTGCACGTTAGCGAAGAACACTCGATACGACGCAATCGGTTTCGACAGCTCTCATCGCAGCTTTGCGCGCACGAACACTTCTCTTCGACCCACTCGCTAGTCTCCAAAGCGCCAATATTCTCGTCAATTTCAACATAACCGTGATCACCGCCGCTGACATTCTCCCCCTCTTGAAATTCATCGCTCGATACCGCATGCTCGGGTCGGGAATAGAGCTCCAAGTACCCGTCCAGAGTCGTTTGGATAAAACGCTTTTGCATTGATAGCAATAATGAAAAGTAACTCGTTTTCGTTGATTCCCATCACTCGAAGCCGGCTGAGACATCCAAAACGAAGATCCAACTGCATGAAAAACCAGCCTTCATTAATAATCCTTGCTAAGCTAGCGCCGGCGCTCAAATGCAGCAAATTCTGACAGAGCATACGTATCACAGATGCAGATCATGATGATACCCGTGGTAAGCGAGGTCTCGGATCTCATTATTCGTTGAAAACACGCTCCTGCCGTAAGAACCATCGGGGCTAATACACCAACTGCCGTATAGTCATATTGCATCAATCGCCATTCTCCTTCTTCGTGAGAGTATTATCAACTGCCGTAGAGTCATATTCCATCCATCAGCATGCTCCTCATTTCGCTCACCCGAGCTCGACTCATTCTTCGTTCTGCTTCTTCTCGCGCAGATGGAGCCTCTTCCACCCAAGCAACCCACAAACACCATCGATCCAAGTCAGCTGCCGAGGCCCACAATGAACCCTTCCCTGGACAATGCCAATAAATCGCTTCCGACCGACGTGCCGCCCACTAAACCTACTGAGATTGGTGGGCTCGCGCCAAGTGCCGAAACATCTATCGGCGAGCTTTCCAAGGTTCCAAGCAAACAACCCAACTCTGCTCCAGAAATTGCGACCGGGCCCAAGTGTGAACCGCCTACAAGACCGCGGAGCCTCCAGTCACTGTTACAGTTGAACCTCCCGTGCGTTCGGGCCTTGACAGTTGTGGTAAGTTGCAAACTGATGACGCAACGATCCCTCCTCCGCCCAAAAAGAAGCGTGCGCTTCAATACGGTTCTCCGGCTGCAGTCGGCGTGGAAATGATGCTGTCGCAAGTGTCCAGTTAAAACCACCGACCAAACAAGCACACGCCTCGGTTTCTTCAAAAGAAGAGTCGCAGACAACCGATCAAAACATCGCCCCCTCCGCACAACCACGCGTATACGCTGTCCACGAATTGAACCCAGAACTAAAAACGTCGTGGTGTTTCGTCGGGCGCATTCTAGCTCGCAATCCCATTCGAGCTTATAAACATGGCGGGAAAACGGCAACCTCTTCGAAGCATACGCTACTGATCAAAACGCTGCACCAGTACGAATGACGGTTTTCAACGAAGGTGTCGCGAAATGTTTTGGAACCCTCGTCCCTGGAACAATTTGCTCGTTCTCCAAAGGAAGGATCAAATCCGCAAACAGTGCATTCGCACCGCGCGGGTCAACCATTGAACTTTCGTTTGGAGGAGACGCTGAAATTCGTGAAGTCCAGCGCGCGGCTACCTATCCAGAACCACGTTACGAATACACCAGACTGGCTGATCTACCAAATGCTGATGCTTCCGCGCGCCTGACCGTCGCCGGAATCATTATCGAAACCGGCCCTATGAAATGATCACCACCCGCTCGGGCAGACAAACATCCAAGCGCGAATTCCTACTAGCAGATGACTCCGATGCTGAAATCCTATGCACCGTGTGAGGCCAGATCACCGAGGAAATCCAACAATCCATGAGTGGCCGGGCCATTTTTATCAAAGACGGCCAGGTTTCGGACTTCATGGGTGTCCGCTCAATTAACGTTGGCGTCGGATCTATCGTCTTTCACGAACCTGCGACTACCCGCTCTACCGAATTGCAACGTTGGTTCGCTGCTATTCCCGAAGGACACCACT
>JAABLL010000852.1:536-11380 GCA_012295475.1 Phytophthora gonapodyides | reverse complement strand
TATAAGTGGCCTGCTTGGACCTCACATCCAGAACCACTTCCGACAGAAAGAGGAGCTCGCCACGCCAGGCTGCAGCATTCACCAGTGCTGCCGTCATCCAAGCAGGTATGTCTGGCGACCGGCAGCGAGAGACACCGACCAGCAGTATGATGCAGCCGTATGGATTAACAGGGCTGAACGGACAAGCGCGCCGGTGCGCCAAAGCAGTCGATCTTGTGCGCGGAGTGGAAAAGGAAAACGACAGCTGTGAGATTCGAACTCACGCGGGTTGCCCCATTAACTTAGCAGGCTAACGCCTTAACCACTCGGCCAAGCTGTCATCGTACGCATTCAAAAATACACCAAATTCACACCCGCTAGGACTACCACATCACGCACAGCACAACGCAAACGCGCGGACACACACACTCCTATACACATCTTTCGCATGCCAAGCGTGCTACCCACTCGCCTTCCTCGATACCCCTCTCACGACCTCACAACCACAACGCACAACTCCACATCAAACGAGTACGTGCATTACAATAAAGCGCCAACCTCGAAACATTCCGCCCCTGCCAGCATGAATAGAAGCATTGCATGCGCATCGCCTCGCTCCCACATCCGCACACCTACATCCGCGCACCTACATCGGCATGTGCGAGCGTACACATATATACGCTTCCTTAGAAATGCTCGGGAGGGTGCGCATTGGTTTTGCTGGCTCGGGGTATTGCAGCAGACCGCTGCCGCTTTTCGGCATTAGTGAAAGCTAAAATGACGTTGCGCAAGAGTGTTGAGCGTGAGATGCGGAAGAGTACTTTCCTTCTAACCGCCGGCTGCTCAAAACTCCTCGGGCCTAGCAGACGACGGCAAGATACACATACCGGGGGGGGGCGTTTGAAAGGTCGCCAAAAACCCCGGATATACAAACTCCAAGTCGAAAGTCCGAAAGGGCGCTGGACGGACGACGTAGCAGAGCGCACAAGGACGACAGCGTGCTGGAACGGCAGCAGCGGCGACGGCGACAAGGACGATGGAGCTGCTTGAATCGACCAAGGAGGCCAGAGGGGCGGAGAACAGTGGAGGGCTGGCTGATCGGAGTGACGGAGAAGCCTGGTTCACGGCAGGGAGGCAGAGAGCGCGCAAGGTGGCGGGTGACCAAGCGGAGCGGAGGGAGCTGGGACCGACGGGCCCGGTCCGAGGCAAGCAGCGCGAGAACAAGCGATCCCCAACGAAAGCGGGAGGCGATAGTACGGGGAGGAAGGGAAATGCAGGAAGCAAAGGTGCGAAACGCGGACGCGATCAAGGCGATGGCCAAGCAGTGTTTGAGCAACTGCGGACATACCTTCTCAATGGGGCACCAGCGGAGTACATGAACCAAACGGCACTCAGACTGACGAAGCTCGCTAAGGAGCGGCGATTCCGTGAGTATGTGGGCATGTTACCTGCGTACACACGAAGGGAGACAACACTGCCGGTGCTCAAGCTGCAATGGAGTGACGCGATCCCGTTCCGACTCCGGGAGCAATATGAGGGCTGACAAACGTGTGGGACTTGCGGGCGCGAGAGCACCAGGACAGATTGAAGTCACTGTTGCATCAATGGGTCGTGGTGAACAAGGCGAAGCAGCGTGATATCGAAGATCGGATGCGGTTCTTCGAGATCGAGATCGACCAGGAAGAGAGTAAGCCGGAGAGCTGCGCAGTCGGCGTACAAGGGTCTTACCTGGAGGTGGTGAGCCCGACTATGGAAGGGAAGACCAAGCTCCCAGAGGAACACGAGCGACTTCGGGCTTTGTGTCTCCAAGACGCAACGCCCGTGTCAAAACTGCGGCCCAGAACGAAGGATGAAACGGCTGCAATCCTGTTGATTCTCTCACATGCAATTGAGGTGCCGAAGGTCCCCCCTTTCCTGATGTATTCCATGGTGCCTGCAGAGATGGCCGTATTTGAAGACCTGTTCATGGCATTAGATTATCCACTGTATGCGCATCTGGAGCCCGGACAGAGATTCCATGACAACTTGGACAAGAGATCGCTGTTAGAGCAAATGTACTGCGGCCAGGAGGCGGCAAGCGCACACAAGGGGAAAATGGAGGAGTTCAAGAGAGCGGTGTCAAGAGTCACCCTCGATATGAAGAAGAGGGTGCTCAAGGTGACCTTCAAAGGGAGAAATACGGCCACGCCATGGGCAGGATGGAAGCTGCCATTCGCAGCGAGATCGTTTACCCTGGTGGATTATGAGGCCATAAGGGAACGTGCGAAGAGACGCATGAGCTGGTCATGCTAGACTTCTACTCGTTCGCGGTGGACGTCCACAAGGGGGGGCTGACATCGCGCTCGATGTATGGCCTGCTCACAAACGGCCTCGGACTGGAGGTGTAGGCAATGGAGCACACAGTCTCCCCTACGTCAGGCGTGAAGGAGAAGCAGTGGCAGGTGCGGGTAAAGGCAGATGGATGCCCAGAGGTGCTCAAGGAGAAAGGGTACATCGTTGCTGAAGGAGCGGAGGTGGTGGTGCACCATGAGGGAGTGCACGTGAACTGGCCCTGCAAACGGTGTCTGTCACCAGAGCACCCCACGCGGTTCTGCAAGGTGGCAGCGGAGAGGCTGGAGGAACTCAAATTGAGCTTCACGCGAGAAGTGGAGATCGAAAAGGCGGCGGAATGGGAAGCTCGACGGAACACGCCAGGTAGTTTCTCCACCATTGCCCAGCTCGAGGCGTTGCTCCGGAAGGAAGGGGCGGCAGGGACGGCGCATAAGGGCAAGGAACGACAAAGGGAGACTAAACCTCCTCCGACGGTAGTCTCACAGGCCAAGCGAGCGAAAGCGACCACATCGGAGAAGTTCGAGATACCAGCTAGCTGGGGGCAATCGCGCGCACAGGAGGGTGCCAACCCGAGTCAACGGGAAGGGGAGCTGCTCAGCGCCACCAAGGTTGGCGAAGAAGCGAGACAGGACCAGGGGAACAGGACGGTAGTTGCTCCTGGGGCCGCGGCGCTGCCGGATCCACAGACAACAGCAAATGAGGACAGCGTGGGCGGACCGAAGGAAGAGAGACGGTCATCAGAGGAGGAAGGGGTCGAAACGGCGGGTAGCAGCGGAATAGATCTGGACGATGACGTGGAGGAGTCGTCGGGCATGGGGCCCAGTGGGCCTACACCGGAGGGTTTCGGCCCTCAGAACAACCAACTGGAAACAGAGCGGGCACCGGCGGCACTCGTGGAGGGGAGAGGAAGATCACCAACAACGCGCAGCGCGAGGACCTCGAAAGGGCGGAGTCACCGAGATGGGGAATTCAAGAAGCGCATGGATGCACTCAAGAAACGTGGAGCATCCTTCTCGCCAAAGAGACGGGCAAATTCAAGCTGGGCGGTGGGGCGTGAGTCAGCGAGCGGAGAGTGGGGAGGCGATCGAGACGTGTATGTTGGGGGGGAGAGATCAAGGCTCGATCGGTATCGCCCAAGCGTCTCCACTCCGAATCGGGGCGTACAGGGGAGAAGATGACGACTCAAAAATATATGCACGACTTCATGGCGGCAATCACGGGCAAGTCGGCACATGAGGTGCTGGCACCAGGAGAAGTGCAGATGGAACGACAGGAGGGCCCCCCCCCCCACTTGAAAGCGGAGACGAGGAGGGAGCTAATCTCGGAGCAGAAGAGAGTAAAACGTCGGAGGGCGCCTCACCAGCAGCAACGCACCAATGGAGTGCGGGCGAGGAGGAGAGGGGTTTCGCGGTCATCGATGTCTTAGCTCCGACAGATACCGGGGCTTCGCTGCCCCAATGGCTAGAAGCGGTAGGCGGAACGGTGGTTGACGTAGCGGCCAACGGTCATTGTGGTGGCTTGCATTCTATGCAGCGCTCTACAGGGACTACTCGGTCCAACACCGGAAGTGGTAGCTCGGACGAACCTGCTCAAGAAGCGCGTACTTAATGAGATGATCGCAAACGTACTGGACGAGGCAGAGCTTCATCCGGTTGAAATCACGGCGGCAACGGGCGGCGATAACCAGCAGCACCTGTCCTACGCCGAGCGAGTGTGCGTTCTGGCCAACCATTTGGTGGCGCAGAGGGCCAAAACGGTGCGATCTCCAGTGACATTGAACTTCTGGGTGAAGCCCCTGCACCTCAAGGCGATGGCGGTGCATGCGAGGGAAACAGTTTACGTCTTGGATGTGGGCGACGACGGTCAGGCGCGCATGCAGGCCTACGCATACCATGAGGTGGAGGCGAGGGATTGAAGCCAGATTGAAACGGGCACAGTGTGTCCAGTCCAAACGCAGCATGCGATGGCACTGTTGAAGGCTTTGGTGGCGGCACGGATTCGTCCTCCGATCATGCTGCTCCGATGGAGCCCGAACGGCAACCACTTCCAAGCCGTGCACTATCCCAAAGAGGAGCACGACTATTATGCTGAAAACATCGCAGGGCTGGCAACAGAGCGAAACCGGATCTTGGTGGAACACGGTTGGAAAAGCCTAGATGCAATCGCTTACGACACGGCGAAGACATCGGCAGCAGCGGCGACGCTCAAGAGACTTCGGAAACGGGCGAAAGAGCTCGCGGCAGGAGGCGATGCAGACACTGGCCACCAAACAACTCGGGAGCCATCGGAAGCAACCGACGAGGTGCAAAGCGGGGTAATGGAAGGGGTCCTACTCCAGAGCGGGCGAACTCAGCCAAAAGACTCGGAAACGGAAACCAAGTGCAGAAACGAGGAGCAGGACTACGAGCACAGCACCGGAGGGACCAGCTCCGGCACCAGCTTGAGGGAGGCTACTATACCCCAGCCCCAAGAGCAGTCGGATCAGGAGATGCCCACCAACAATGACGCCGCGCAAAAGACACAACAGGAGCATTCAACTGGGGCTCAAAGGGAGGGCGCCAGTCAGTAAACTGGAGGAAAAACGCAGCGTGGGTAATGGTGGAGGGAGGGTGAGAGGTGAGAGAGGAGAGAGAGGAGAAAGGAGGGTCGGGCGAAGAGTCGGAGGGCAACGGGTGCTACAAAACTATTATCCTAGCCAGACGACGGAAGCACGGCGACAAGACGTGGTGAGGGAGTGCCGAGCGCACGAGAGGAAGACGAAGAGGCAGCGACGGAAGGGAGCAGCGGGCGAAGGGCTGGGGGCAAGGTCCAGCATCGTGAGGACATAACGATTGGAATAACTTCGCAAAATGTACGAGGCTTGGTAAGTCAGATGAACAACTTGGAGCAGAAACTACAGGGTTTTAAAGAGCGACACGAGAGAGGAAACAGGGACGTTACAAGAGACGCATCTCAATGTGGCCGAGCATGAAGTGGCGTCACGACAACATACTGTAATGTGGGGGTTCAAACACCAAGTGGCGACCCAATACTCCTTTTGGGCATCCGGGACGAGCCGGAAGGCTGGAGTGGCCATATTGGTAAACCCTTACGGAGCCATCAAACACATGCAACCATGGAGGGAAGTCGACTGGAATGAGCATCTCATCATGACGATCGGAGAGATGGAAGGACGGAGGGTGCTGTTCCTAAATGTATACGCTCCCTCATATGGGCCGTCCAGGGTTAAGTTCTTTCGTAAACTGGCCAACATGGAGTGGCCGTTGGACGTTGAAGTGATATGTGGGGGAGATTTCAATTGCGTGGTGGACTGCGCGGTGGACAGATGTGGCAGCAGTCACACGAGAGATATGGGAGCGCGGGAGTTGGAGAAGTTAATTGATGAAGCGGGCTGGGTGGATGCTGGTAAGTATTCGCAGCCGACTGCAGCCGAGCACGAGGCAATTCGGCTTTACGCAGCGGAACACCATACGCACGTTCACACAGCGGGAAGCGGGGTGCGGGGATCGTCGCGCTTAGATAGATTCTATGTGTCCGCAGTAGCTACCAAATTCGTGAGGGGGGTCGTGGCGGAAGAACCGCTGTGTCGAACAGATCACCGAGCAATACTACTGGAGCTGCACTCACCGAAGGGGCCGACGCGATTGAAACGAAGGCCCAGAGTGTATCCGCCTCCAGCATACGTCCAGACCGCAACGACAAGTCTTACGAGGGCGCTGATTGAGAACCTGGGGGGTCGGTGGAGAAGGCGTTGGCGGTGGACATAATTCAAGCGTGGCAGGACATCAAACCGCGTCTGCTGGCGCAAATGAGGGAGCTGAAGAGAGCTGCAAAAGCGCGCATGACGGCTGGGTTCCGGCAACAAATAAAGAGACTGAAAGTACGGCTTCAAAAGTGTCAGATGACAGATGCAGAGGGTCCGAAGAGGGCCGAACTGCTAGCCACGATGCATCAATTGCAGGACACCAGGAGAGTGCTGAAGAGGAGAGTCGTGATAGCGCGGGCCGAATGGAGCGCCAAAGCTACGACCAAAGCTTTTTTACCGTCGGATTAGCACCAAGTACGGGGACAACACTATCAAGACACTGCGTCCAGGATCGGGTGCACCAGTATGACGGGACGATGACAAAGCCAACATACTTAAGGACAGTTGGCATGACATATTGAACGGGTGCAGAAGACGCCGAGTCACGGGAGGAATTTATTCGGAGGTGCAGTACAAATTGGGAGACTGTGGACCTGTCAGCATTGGACGCAGAAGTCACCACAGAGGAAGTAGAGGCAGCCATTCAAGCGTGCAAAAGGGGGAAGGCGTGTGGGCCTGACGACCTGAGCAACGAGTGGTACAGAGACCACAGTGGTCTGCTGGTACCTGTACTAACCCAGGTGTTCAATGCCTGCATGCAAGAGGGACATACACCATCCTCCTTTCTTGAAGCTTTCATCTTCAGCATAAGTAAAGGGGGTGACCACACAAACCCGCTCAACTATCGGCCCATCGCTCTACTAAACTCGGACTACAAAATCTTTACGAGGATACTGGCCTGGCGTTTGCGAGCGTACGTCGATCGGCTGGTCAACCGGAGGCAAGGGGGATTCGTCCCAGGTCGGACGATCCACGAGGTCATCGACCTACTGGAGGCGGCTAAGGAAGTATGCAGAGGAAATACCCAGCTCACCCAGGCGCAAGTCTTAATGCTGGACTTCGCGAAAGCTTACGACTCCCTGGACAGGAGCTTCCTGATAGAGGTGCTGCGTGCCAAGGGCTTTCCGCCAAAATACCTCAGGATCATCCAGGCGATACATGAGCACACATCGGTGACTTTCTTGGCGAACGGGTACACATCGGAGAAGATGTGGGTTACGAGTGGAATTAGGCAGGGCTGTCCTTTGGCACCATTGTAATTTATTATCGCCGTGGACTTACTATACGATGAGATTGAGGCTGACACTAGCTTGGTGGGGATTGACCTGGGGGGCGGCAAGCGCATCAAACCGCTCAAAGTGGCGGGTTACGCCGACGACACGGCGATCTACATCGCCAACAGGATCATGCAGAGGGCGGCGATCCAGGCAGTGCAGCGGTTTTCGGCGGTGGCGGGCCTGAGACTCAACGTGATGAAATGTGCGGCCATCAATTTGGCGGGCGAAACAGGGGGCTCCGACGACAGCCGGATAGAGGCAGATCCGGGAGCTCCACAGAGGACACGGAGGCAGGGGGACGAAGAGGTGCAGGTAGTCAAAAGCACTCGGTACCTGGGCCACATGGCTGGGGAGGGCAAAACCACAGCGGATGCGTGGGAGAAAGCTTTCGCCTCACTCCGGGTCAGGTTAGTACTTGCAGAGACAAAAACAAACACAGTGCACCAATGAGCGGCGATTGCAGCGGCAATCATCATGCCAAAGATGCTCTATGTGGCCAGACACGCATGGCCTACCGAAGAGATCACTAAGAAAGCCGATCGCTGCACCAAGAACTATGTGTGGAACTCGTCATTCCCAGTTGCGGAACAGAGGAAGTCGGGATGGGTTCATCACAAACTAGCGGGACAAGCACTTTTGAAAGGGGGGCTGGCAATTCTGGACATATACGTTGAGCTGAAGGCGCTAAGTGCCATGCTAGTTGGTGAATGGGCGCTATCCACGAGGCCTGCGGTACAACAGGTGGGAGTGATACTACAGGGGAGGGACGGGGCCAAGGGCGGCTATATAGTGCCGCAGAAAAGCAGACTGCCCCGTGCCCTGGGCAAGTCAATCTGGGCGACCGGTCGACCACTGGTGGAAGAGCATTTTCATCAGGAAACAAGAGCGGCAACTGATGAGCGGCAAGCGATGAGAGAGATTCGGGAGGCTCTCCGTGTGAGCAGAGGAACAACCTCCTCCTGGACCAGAGATGGGATAGTCATCATATGTAGCGGTGAAGCCTGGGAGCTGGTAAAGAAGCACAAGTCTAGGAGGCAGAAGGAGCAAGGGGTGGTCTACGAGGACACCATTGCGGAGCTGAAGCTGGGACAATTATGGTGTGGGAATGCGACGGGTGCGGAAACAAAGTGGACGAGATTCCACCAGCTCTTCGCAACGACGGCGGGGCACACAATAGGGCAGGTGGTTCAATTCACGAAGACCGGAGCACACCAGGTCACCTTCAGGTCCAGGCACCTCACCTTGCCGATGGCCAGTATCAAGGCGCATCATTTTCGCGAGGCCTGTCTCAGTTTGATAGCGAACTTCCCGGAGCTGATGGGTTCTAGAGCAGAAGCGGAGACGGTGCAAGTAACCCATGCCGGCGAAGACCCACACCACACTTTCGAGGTGAGCTACGGGGGAAGGCCCATGGTAATGCACACATGGGGCTCACAGACACAAAAGCTGCAGTGGGCGGCCGACGTAGAATCGCTGGACACCGCTATTGCGAGGATCTTGAGTGTAGAAGTGGCTTCAGTAACAACGGTGCCACACCCGGCGCTCACCAGGATGCAGCCTTTGTGGACGGGGAAGAGGCGATGGGCACAATCGAGGCGGGGGTACAAGCGATTAATTAATCAGCAACGAGATGCAGAGGCGGAACGAGCCAGGATGAAACTCAGTAAGGGGATCAATGATGAGAATTGCGAGCTCGCTCTGGATCGACTGACGTGGAAGCGCGTATATCGCATGGAGGGGGTGTCGGCGTACCACACGCAAAATATCTACAAGTTGAAGAGCAATCGCTTCAGACTGTGGGCGGGAACGGAGAGCGGATACAGGTGTGCAGTCACAGAGTGTGCGGCCCTGTCGAGTGGTGACACGGTGCACTTGGCGTGGGAGTGCCCTCATGCTCAGCGCTTCTGGACTGCATTGCGTTGCAGGTGGGGGTGGCGCCCATGGGTCACACTAGCTGACGCCAGCAAAGCGATAGCGGACATATTTAGCTGCCAAATCAAACACATGCCACAATGGTTAGTTCAATGGGGACAACTACACCAAATCGAACACTGGGAAGATCTACAGCGCACAGCAGAAGAAATGTGGACAATCGGCGTGGCGGTGACTCTGACGGCGATTTGGCGTTGGAACGTCGACAGATTGCATCCTGACGGAGTCACAAACAAGACATTAGAAGAAGCGTTGTTGACGACGCGAGGAGCAGTGCGAGCGGCGTACAAACGATACAAACTAGGGCTGCGACCTCTGACGAAGGCAACGCTAACTAGAGCAAGGGTGGCGGATGAGATCTGGAAGCAGTGGAGAAGGGAGGAGGGGTCGGCAAGTGAGACCCCGGCTGAGGTGGTGGTGCGGGTGAGCTTTTTCGACGGAGGGTCGAGAGGAAACCCGGGGCCAGGGGGTAGTGGCAGTGTGGTGGTGGAGGGAGCGGAACGGGAGGGGACATGCAGGCCGATATGGGCGGCGGCGACGGCTTTAGGTTATCCTTTGACTACCAACAATGTGGCGGGACTGGTAGGTCTTCAGAGGCTCCTGGAGCAGGCGGCGCAAAGAGGATGGTATGGACTCCACATAGTTGGGGACAGCCAGATGATATTGAGGATGATGGAGTCAAGGAAACCCCCAAAAGCTCGGAAGCTGCAGCACTGGTACAAGTCAGCAACGCGGCTAGCATATATCTGTAGAGTGTCGAGCTGGACTCACCACTACAAAGCCCACAACAAGGCTGCAGACTGGCTGGCGAATCAAGCGATGGACTGGAAGGCTAGCGTGATGGAAGATTTCTGCAGACACGGACAACAAGGGAGGCTACACGATGGGGTGGCGGAACGCATGACGGGAGATGTCAGACAATGGCGAGACGGGAAAGGTGAACGGGAGAATGTACAAAGGATAGAGGGGGATGACGAAGAACTGGCAGGAATGTAAATGCCCTGTCGGAATGGTTATTAGAGTTCAGTTTCTTAGAAACAATAACACAATATACCTTACCAACCAAAAAAAAAAAGATGCGGAAGAAGGCTTCGCACAAGGTTGAAAAACGAAAGTGCTAATATGTGAGTGAATTAAAGCTGCCAGCTCCATGTCAACAAACTCGCACGTATTTCGAGCGCAAGAGCAAATGTACTCGAACTCCAACTACCAGTTAAACATGCGCGTGTCAAACCGCTGCTCGCAACTCAGTCGCACGTGGAAACGCACCTGCCTACGAAATAAGATGCACGCACACGTGCACGCATGCACTTAGTTACAGCTGATCGCACTTGATCACACACACAGCCATGCACACACCGATAGTCGTCCAGTACAGCGCTTAGGACACGCTCGCGCGTCAACGTTCAAGCGTAGCACCGGCGCAATACGCGCCGTGACGCGTAACTACGGCGACGGCGCCGTTGGGGTATTGGCAGTCACAGCGGAAGCCGCGCGTGTTGGCTCCGACAATGTTATGGGGTTGATCCGACGCATGGCCGAATATCTGTGGGGATCGCTGCCCGATTGAATAGTGGCGAGGCTGCGGTGAGATTGGGTGCGGCGTCACGTATGAAGGGCGGCGTGGAAGCCACAAAAGAAGGCATGGAGCGTCGGAGCTTGTCTGCAGACGCAAAAGA
>JAABLL010000851.1:0-11390 GCA_012295475.1 Phytophthora gonapodyides | reverse complement strand
TCCCCCAACAAAACAACAGCACGGACTTGAATTACTGCGACTTGGGCAGTTTTTCTGCCATATAGGGAGAAGACAGCTCGCAGTCTCGATGAATTCATCTCAGCGACGACGGAAGCTTATTGGGAGCTGCTCGCCCGGATGTTATCTTAGCGTCGCAGAGCTGTACGGATCTGTGCATCCAAGCCGACGGGGACAATGACTTCAAGCCGCCGCACACGAAGAAGCAGTGGCTAGAGCGGAGGGAAGACTCCCCACGCGTCTTTCATGCTCGCAAAAGACAGCTGAAGTCACGGCAGCCTTGCCCCCGTCCAGCACACCACACTCTAGTTAGATCAGGTGAAACTTGAGAGCTCATATTCTGGAACAATATAAAACGTTCAATAAAGCTCTTAACCCTTTCGTGGTAGAAGGGCGCAAAATTCACCCTATTACAGGTTTTCCAAAAACACGGTGCGAAAGCTCCCCCTCCCCTCTAAGGGCGCATTTTGTGCCCTTTTGCACAGTTCAATCGTAAATGCACAGCCGTTTATGACAAACCATAAACAGTACAATGCGTAATATTAAGCCATACAAAAATCAAGTAATGTGCAGTCAGCAGGATGATGTTTGTTTGATGCACCACCAACATAGTGGAGAGGCTACAGCAAGCCAAGGTGAAGGTCATGCAAGCGACGCTTTGGTAGGCATCGCTCGTCAAGATCACGAGGGGGCGGTCGAGGTGGGGGATTCATAGTTGGTTGCAGTAAGCGAATACCTGCAATATATCCCGACCCGCCTGGAGCGAGCGAAAATTCGTCATCAGGCAGAGAATCGCCCCGGAAGTTGGCATGTTCCTCGGTCGCGGATGCGCCGAGACCAGAAGAAATGCGCAGTGACGTGCAGCTGTTCAAGCATCTATCATGCGCATATTGTGACGGCTCGATCAGCCAAGTACACGCTGCAACGTTGTGGGGTTAAGGAGCGCCTCCGAGCTTTCTATGTTCGCTGTCATGCGTTTGTCAAGTCCAGCGTTGAAGACACGCCTGTTCCAATGGAGGCCTGTGGCCAAAGTCTGTGATGACCATTGGTGAGTGGCAAGTGCCTGACGGTCCCGCGTTTGAGGACATTAGCGAGGGTGGATCGTGCGGATGCGATAAATATTGCTTTACGGACTCACGTCGAAACGCTGAGCTGTCAAGCTACAGCACGCCAGACTGCTGCAGCCTGAATGGAGCTTGCAGCAACTCGCCGCGACGCCGCCCAGGACAACGACTCTACGACACTTACCGTGTCGGCCTGGGCGTGCATACAAGACATACGTTGAAGGCATACGTTGAAGTCGTGGATATAGTTGGCGAGTACGTCGGCCATCTCTTCGATTACCCCGCTGTCATTGAGAGCCAACCCGCGGAAGCCGTAAACAAATCAGCGGATATACGATGTTGCTCAACGCGAAGTCGACGTCCGGTAAGTACTTCTACATTGAGGCTCTCAATTATGGATCGATGATGTGCTTCATGGTCCATCTGTGCGATACAAAGGTTGAGTTCGTAGAGATGCAGAGCAGCAGCAGCAGCAGCGTGGAGTTGTTTGCTTGGATAATCAAGACCGCTTTCTCAGGCACGCTGCACACCGTGAACTACGGCGACGAGATCTGGTTCAAATGCGCGTGCAACGCGTGCTGGGTCGTCCCCGATGACAATGAAGAGTAGGAGACGGCGTTAACCCTTTCGCGAGTCCCTTGACTAAACTATACCATACAAGCCTAAGTAATTTGGTCCTAACAGGGCCCTTTAAGAAAATCACGGTACTCGTTTTGCATAGCTCTTGCAACATAGTACCTTCAGTGATTTGCAGGTGCATCCTGTTGACTGCACGTAACCTTATTTTTGTATGGATCATGATTACGCATTGTACTGTTTATGATTTGTTATAAAAGGCGGTGCATTTACGGTTGAACTTGTGCAAAAGGGCACAAAATGCGCCCTTAGAGGGGGGTGCTTTCGCACCGTGTTTTGGAAAACCTGTAAAAGGGCGAATTTGGTGCCCTTCTACCACAAAAGGGTTAATAAAGGAAGTAGATCGAGGACATGGAGGACAACGTAACATTTTTATGCACAGACATAGCTATTCAAATTACTTTCAGTTCGTCGTGCCGCAAGCGAGGACTTCCTCCGGTTCTCTTTTTCTCGCATGCGCTGGTGCGACCTGGCTGCCGCCATCTTTGTCGCGACCCGTCATGCTCGATACCTTGAGCGCTTAACGCATGGACACATTTGAAGTAGCTGCTCACATGTAGTCAGTGACAGCGAGCAAAAGCAACACTGTTCCGTGTACATCAAGCCTTATAATGCGCTTACATGTAAACCGGAAAGCAAACCAGTCAGCGCTCTTCTCTCTGTCAGCGGGCTCGCGTTTGGTTCGTGCCCGTAGTTTGCCTGCGCTATCCACCGTCGTGTGACGTGTGCGAGCTGCTTGCTTGTTGTTCGGGATGCCTCCAAGCTTCTAACTGGATTCAGCATGTAGACGCGCGTTCTAAAGGTGAACCGGCAGCAACATGAACGCAGTCGGGCTTTCAGCGCCTACGTTTCCATTGTCCTTCCACCTCCACTTCCCTAGAAAGAATGTTCCCTCCGGTGTCATGTCTAGACACGTGAGGATTCCAGCACCATCTTCTGCATGACGACTCGCGTTGCAAAGAGCAAACCGGCAGCATCTCTATTTTCCCGCGCATTTAGTATACTACCTCGCCAGCTCCACTACCAAGAAAACACGTATCCTTCAGTGTCATGGCTAGACGCATGAGGATTCCAGCACCATCTTCAGCATGATACCGGATGCCTTCCATAACCGGCACTATAACGTTTTATAAAAAATAAATATCGGCGAGTCCGGACCGCAGTTGCAAGATAGAATACACGACATGTAGCGGCTCTTTGAACCGACTACCAAACCAATGTAAACGGTGCAGGTATCGCTTGGGCCAAAGATACTTGCGCTGGTTATGTAGCTCACGATGGGACCTTTGGATAATGGACAAATTTGCTAGGTTTTTCTTCCATTTGTCAAGATCTTGAACAGTGTGGCCCCCTCTTCGCAATCATAATGCGTTATTCGGCAAACCGAGACTGCACATGTCGGAGAATATGCTCATGGCCATGTACGAAGCGTCGAAGGCGCAGGCGGCAGCGACTCTCCAAAATATGCGTAGACGTCTTGCAGACGAGCGGCGGCGTATGGAGTAGCAAAGGGCGATCCGCATGCGTCACTACGTCACGTTGAATTGTTTAAAGGATCCTGAGAAAGCTCTCTGGATGACGATCTGGCCGACTGGCATCGACACCAACTTCATCGACATAACGAACCTAAGCATATACGATTCGCGCCACCTTTCACTATATCTCAAACTGACGTGACAACGTAGGACCAGAGCTTCTGTCTGGGTTCCTCCAGCGAATCAGTCCATACTACGAGTTGACAATGTACATTCCGAGGGGGGGGGGGGTCTTCGCACGCTCCGACACCACCATCAGGTGTTGGGCATGCTCATGACCTTCTACATGAGGCCATGCACCGAGGATACCTGTGCCAACCGTTTGGTGTCCCACCTTCCACTCTCTCGCGCGTTCGGAACGGCGCGGATACGGCAATATCCGTAGCGCTTCGCGGATTCGCCCCTGCTCGCATAGTATGGCTATCTCTCGCCCGTCAAAAGGCACTAGCTCGTCTCGTCTTTCTTAGTCAGCCTATTCACTTGGGGCTTCCTCGACGGGATAAATTACAGAGTAAGTTGTTCTCTATTATTTGACGTTTGTCGTTGTGCTGACTCCGTCGTGATGGTGCTACCTGAATGGGCTGCAAGGTCCAGTAGCCTTCGGTAGCCGACTTGCAGAACGCCCACTACAACGGTTGGCTTCATGCTGTTTTCGTAACAGGGACATTGTGCTTATCTGCGGATGGGCTTATCGTCTGGGCAAAACAAAATTACCTTCATCGCAACGGTAGGCTTCATGCTGTTTTCGTAACAGGGACATTGTGCTTTTCTTCGGATGGGCTTATCGTCTGGTCAAAACACTATTGCCGAGGCAGCTGGAATGACGATGACATGAAACTCGACTTTCGGCGGAGGCTGGCAGATCCGCGTCTCAATCCAGATCTCCGGTACGGTGTTGTAGCTGTAGCCCGTTTCCATGTGGGGAGGACATGACTGGGCGAATCATGGCTCCCATCAAGGATGATGATCTAAGCAGGGTGGCCCCGTCCATTCGGCCCGCGGCGAAGGAGCTGTCAAATGCTGTAAGTTTGACCCGGCAATCTGCCGAGTGGGGCATGCGCTCTGTTGAGAAGGCCCCCCACAGACTGCTCGTGCCGTTGCCGTTCGAGAAGACCAAGCGACAACAACGACTAGAGAATCGGTTCTGACTTTCAAACTACCGAGTTCGTTCTGTGGGCATCAGTTAATTGCACACGTACTGTGGGCATCAGTTAATTTCACACTTCATCCATGAAGAAGAGGACCGTAGATACGACGCCTTGTGAGTTGTATAAATCAACGTAACATGTTGTTGGTTGGTGCCGGTGGTTCTGCTCTCGCTGACACACTTACTTCTTCCGGTCCAATGCAGAGATCAGGAGCATCATTTGCACGTGGCGCTGGCGAGCCTCCGCACGATCCATCTTAAGCCTCTCGTCGAACCGTAGCCTGCTTTCGGTCTTCCCCTCTGCTTTCTCAGCCCGCGCCGCAGCCTCTCTTCTCGACCCGTCTTCGCGCAGCAGCCGTTGCTCTTGACAACGGAACTCCGACCTGGTTTCGAACGTCGGGGCCTCATCGCGTCTGACTTGCTCTCGCTCCTCCCTCTCTCTTTTTTGCTGCCTCTTTCCGAGCACGCTCTTCTTTCTCGAGTTCTCGTCTCTCTTTGTACTCTTCCCGTCGTCATTTGTCTTCAGCGTCTGCCTTCCGCTTTGGTTCTTCTCAAAATACGACGAGCAGCCGCGATATAGCGGCCCACCACTCGCAAGCGGCGCCTCAGCTACTGTCAATTCTTTCTCGAAAGTCTCCATGCGCTTCCGCGCCCTGATGCGTTTTGGGGTGGCGTAGTTGGTAGGCTCCATAACTTCCACCGACGTGCGCTTGTTCCTCACGCTGGTCGATATCCCGGCCACCCATCTCTTCAAAGTTATCTCGCAGCACGTGAAGGTCTCTACCTCCCAGCCATTTGCCGGCAGAGGCAAGACCCCTGCGGCATGAAATCTCTTATGGATCGGCAGCATACTACCATGGGGCCCGCGACAGCGTCGGTCCGTCCGGCGAAGCAGTTGAGAAGAGAGGCTCGCACGAGGCTTTCGTGGTGCGCCCTCGTGATTTAGCCGTGTTTGGGCGAGCAGGTGTGGCCTTGGAGGTGGGTCCCGAGGGTTGCGATCCCCCTGTGGAGTTGCGTCGTGATGCCGTAGTCCCAGTTGCTGCAAATGAATCAACACCGGCAGCTCCGTCTCCGTTGGCCTCCGTCCTGCCATCACCTCCTTTACCAACCCAGTCGTCGACGTCTTGAGCGAACTCGACGGGAAGCAGGCCTCCGTTTGTGGCCACCGACCCGCTACTGAAGATTCGGCTGTCCCCAGGCACCATGGCGTCCTCAACCCCTAAGCGGCAAACCGCGCGGGTCATCTCATCAAGAAGACTACCCTCTTTCTCGGCTCTAATACGCAGTAGCATGTCGGCTTGAGACTCGGCGTCATCCCGCCCGGGGCTTCGGCACCCCCATTGTTCGTGTCACTAGCGCCCCCGTCGACCTCTTCATCGGGCGACCCCGCTTGATGAGTGACATGCTCGGTGCTCGCTGGTGTTAGGGCATCTACGTACTTGAGAAGGCTGGTGTCGTCATCACATTGGTCTGACCCGTCGTGCCCGGTATGTGCGCCAGCCTCCAGCTCTCTCGCGACTTGGTTCTTCTGAGCCCACGCGATGCTCTTCTTCGATGCAGAAATCTCTCCATTTATTACAGTAGGCTTTGCCTTACCATAGAGACTTCTGAACTACCTACGCAGCAATTCGTAGTCTCGCTCTGCTGCTCCTCTCGGCCTAACGGCGTTGTACTGCAGGACTACCTGCTCCCATTTGTTCTTGCCCAGTGGCAACGCGCTCTAGACCACAGAGCAGTGCAATATCTGCTCCGCCGCGGAGAAAGTTTATGTAGCCGCTCCTGCGTCATCGCTGCACATATTTACGGACAGACAGGCTAACCAGATTAGCGACCGCACAGAGAAGCTTTACACAACCGCGACATCAGCCTCTTCCTCTCTGGTCCTGTGTTTATTTGAAGATCTGGGAGAAGCTCGCGTGTCAGAGGTGCGCAAATAACCATAATTTGTTTTAACTGAATGGTTGTATTGACAAAAGCAAGTAAAGAAAAACCTCGAACGTATATCGCAATGCGCAACATGTGCACAACACGTACATACTCGAGCAGCTCACGTAGCGTGGCAGTGAGCAGTCCTTATACGCTGCTCCTGTCGCTAAGTGCGTCGCATCCATGTCGGACCACTGCTGGATATCGCGATGTTGGCAGCCCCACTACCTGCAGCGACACACAAAACATAGGCTATCTCTATAGGAGACCGTGAATCCTTCGCTAGCAAAGACGTCACGAATGGTGACGGCCACAACATTCCAATCATGGCCAGTCTGCACCTCGTGGACGCGAGCGACCGGGTTACACGAGTGGTTCATCATCCGCAGCTTGCCGCCCGCCTCCAGCCATTCGATCCCAATGTACTTCTTACCAGTGGTGCCCGTCTTGAGATGGCGATACCATTCGTTGACCGGTCCGTTCTTACACATGGGCCCGAACAGTTGTAGATGGCCGAAGTACTCTCCGATAATATCTCCGTCGGGAATGGCCTGGGTCGCGGTGAGCCCCCTCATGCCCGTGCGGAGATTCCTGCTGATCTGTATAGACGGAATCTCCTGGAGCGCGTTGCCGCAAGTTGCCGCAAACGAGCAGTTGACCTTGGTGCAGAAGCGCCCGCACCTGGCATTTAGGCAAGTGAATGCGGTACAGTGAGCGCGACATCCACAGTCGAATCCCCCACGAAATTCATCGCTGACTCCCGGAAGTTTCCATCTACTCGGGTTGAACTAGGCGTGCAACAGACGCCCGTCGGCTGGCCCAAACTCCGACCGGCAGTCGTCCCGCGCAGGGTTCAGGCCGGTGTCACTGACGACAGTGAATCTCTGTGAACCGCGGGGAGACTCCGCTGGCGCCGTACAGAGACCCGTTCGCAGAGAGGACGATTCCCTCTTCGTAGGCGGTGTAGTCGAGATCAATGCCAGGCTTTCTGAATCATACCCTACCGATTCGTTCGCTTCAGCGTACCCGGCCGGAACAGTGCGGCTGCCAGTATACCGGTAGCTATGCGGAGTAATCCGGGTGGCTATCGGCAGGGTACGCGTCTGCGAGTCGGGGATCGCCTGCGAGTCGCGCTGCGGAGTCCAGGGGGACGTAGTCAGTGTCTGCAAGCCGGGGGTCGTCTGCTAGCCACGGTGCGGGATATAGGGGGACGTAGTCAATGTTTGGGAGTCGGAGGTCGCCTGCGACGAAGTGTACACCACAAGCGGAGGCTCGGACATAGAAGGTGAAGCAGGCTCAGCCACCGTCGACGGAATGGAAGCTGCACTTTGCGAGAGCATGCTCGACTATTCAGGGGCGAGATGAAACGCAGATATAGCCTGGATCTGGATAGTGACCGCTGCCACAACCAGAGGAGGTGCCGCCGATTGGCCAGACCGCAAGTGCGGCAGTGTCGGTACATCGAGTGGGGTCTCGAAGCGTCTTTTACGATACTTTGGCGTAGCACCCAACGTCGAGTCGCTCTTTCGCTACCGGGTAGCACCGTGGTCCGAACCGAACGGAGAGATATTGGGCTTGAACCAAAGAGGCGTAGGTGCTTAAGGACAACTCGCAAGTTCGCGACGGTTAAAGCACGTCCAAAATCATGAAGACTACTACAAGAAGCCTGTGCAACATCACGATAGAAGCCAACTCTTCGGGGCTGGATCAGGCGAGACACCATCACGTTTGTTACTTTAGAGTTGCGACGCCATCTTGAAGATCATGTACCGATTTGTTCGTCGCTCGGACCATACTGCTTGTGGGTTCGACGAAACCTGTGGAAGTAGAGAGGGAAGAGGTTGCATAAATTAGTTGTGTTGGCTCTTGTGCACCGCGCGCTTTAAACTTAGCCGGGTGGACGGACACAGCATTGATCAGCTTCAGCTGTAGCCGGCGGTTTTCGGCTTCAGAGGCCTATAGCCGCCGGGGGCAGCTTCGCGCCAATTTTCCCGCCCAGCGCCCCTCTTGGATCGTCCGGCTTCAATTGGAACGTGATCTCTCTTTCAGGGGGATGTTTGGGTCGCTACAAACACCATTTTTTTTTAATGCGGGATCGGAGTGAGATTTACAGGCGGATAAAAAGGTTTTATCAATTATCTGATGGGGCACCCCATGGGCATGGGGCGCCTTCTATATTTTGATCATATCAAACAATTAGCTTTTATCGGAGCATAAAACGCGTCGTTTTATTGACCCTTAGACGCCATCATTAAACTGTTTAAAAGGGTTATGGAAGGCATACATTAGACACCTTCCACAACTAGTATTAAATGTTCGCTATGTGCTTCGTGTCGGGAGGGTTGACGCCGTACGTCCAGCCGGGTGAAATTGGCATCTACAAGGTATTCAAAAACGATCTATCTGGTCTGATCGACGAATGGAAGAGCTTTGATGATGTGTTGTACACAGCGCGTGGAAATCCGCGCCCGCCATCAGTGGTGACGGTTTGTGCCTGGCGAGAAACACCCATATCGGTGGTGCTGAACTCGATAGAAGCCGTTGGTTTTGATGATAGCCCGTCGAAGCGGTTGATATGGAATCACGACGTTTATGGTTGGCAGTTTCAGCAGTAGTAGGGTGGCGGCAATGACGAAGCAGCTCAGGATCCATTCAACCCCGGCGAACTAGATGAGGCGCTGGATGATGTTGATGCGATCAACCAGTAGAAGACCACTACGATTAGTAGACCCCTTCTCCAACTGATAGCTTGCAGGAGGCTACTAATAAATACAAGACCAACAAATGTTCGTAAAAATCCGATACCTACATGATCGATCAGGCCGGAGCCGGACTACGACGTCAGCCTGCTGAGCCCGACTTTCACGCTATAGACATAGTGTTCTGCTTGAGTTAGCAGGTGGAATAAATTCTGATACGGTGTTGGAGCAATTTGGTGAAGAACTCTAATGCAGCGCCAAAAAAGTACTGACTTTCCAAGAGATGCGAGTGAGATTCGTGAAGAGTGAAATCAAGAAGATAGGGGACGGGGCGAGTAAGCTGCTTTGACGGGCGGTGAAGTGTTGATAGAGCTGACATGGGCACGAAAAAAAAGTAGGGCCATGCTGATTTCGGCGGCCGGAAGTCATTTCTGCGCACAGGAGCTTGTTCAATAGCGATCGCCAACTCTGACAGCAGTAACAACTTATATGTTTTGATCGATGTTAAAGGCACTGAGTGGAGTGAACATAACCGGCCCATTACGTTACGTGAGGGGTGTGCTTGTAGGCACTCGGCTACCTACAGGCACTGAACAGCTACCGAATCCAGAAAGGGGGCAGTATATTCAAATAGATTTCATAAATTTCACCAAATGTAGAGATTATGATGAGTGGCTGTGGTGGCCTCACTCGTTGCGTGTTGCAAGAAGGATCAGATGCGAGGTGTTATCGCGTGAATGTACAGATAACTCTGAGATTTTAAGGGAAACGAAAATATTAGCATATTGACAAGGAGCTGTGAGGAAGACGACTACAACTGTAGTGATGCGTTCGCAGGTGCGTCCTACAAGCGCATGATAACGTTTCCTTTTTGTCACCTTGTGTACGGCGCTGTAGCTACAATGACGCACGCTTTTACCATGAACTGAATGGGCGAACGAAGCAAGCAATGTATTCGTTAGAGCTATGGAATACACTTCAGTAAATAGCGCTCTCATGAACCGCATAAACACTGGACTTGGCTTGCGCGGCATCACGATGCCGCGAATGTAGTACACGAAGAACATGAGCACCATGATACCGCAGCTAGCTATATCCGGCTGTCTCGACTTGTTTTCCTTATTTTCCTTCTTGATTGTCATGAGAGCGCACATCTCACCAAACAGGTCTCGAAGCAGCACGTCACCCATGCTGCAGTACTTGGCATGAAGTGCTTGGAGCGGGTCAAACACCGTAATCGATCTGTTCTCACGGCGAAAATCGAAAATGATTCCGCACCAGTGTTTGTTGTCCACATGGAGTGGTAACAGCACGAAGTCGTTTCCGGTGTTGAAGGGCGTGGAAACATGGCGCAGCTTATCTTCCCGCGCCTTAAACCGATGAAAGATGGGATCAATGATCCCTAGTTGTTTGTAGTCGCGTTGAAGCAATACCATCCCGTGCCCCATGCAAGCGGTGTCTCCTCGGCAACTTCAAATTCCCTGATATTGCCTGTATCCCACAGCAGTGATCTTCTTGATGTACTCCATCTCTGCCAATGATTGCAGAAAAATGAGCGTATCGACACATTCATGAAGATGCATCTCGGGTTTCAAAATTCGTAGTTCGTTAGAACTATCGTTTACACGCCGTGGAGTGAAAGATTTACCGGTATTTGTAGCTATGGCCCTCGGACGGCTTGCGAGGACCACGACATCTTGGATTAACTATACCATAGAAACTATCTCTGGTAAATCACACACACACACGGCCACCCGATACCGGTCGGTACTGGGGCCCCGCACCACGCAGCACCACACCACGTAAAACGCGCGCACTCGCTCGCTACCGGCCTACCGGTCGGTTCTGGGGTGCACCACACAGCACCCGACGACGATTATCTTGTGTGAACTATGCTATACAAACGATAGACGAACACACCCCAGTGTATTCACGTGGAAGGCAGGCAGCATGGCGGAGCCTGCTATGATCAAGCGGGGCAAAGCAACGCCGTGCGGCGCTGTGTGATCGGCACCACGCGCGTGCTCGCCTCAGCAGCGACGAGCTTACCGCGGCTCGGGCTCGGGCTCGGGCACGCGCGGCGGCGGTGACGGCGGAGGCACCGCAACCGCTTCGTCGTTGAAGTTGAGCGGCACGTCACACGTCGGGGCCGAAATTGGCCTAATGGAGCTTCCATTAGGCCAGTGATGGAGGGGTTCAACGGAGGCCGCCCCAGCCCAGCTCCGAGGGTTTGTATAGCGGCTCAGGCACGCGCAGGGCAGCCCCGACCCGACCGTCTTTGAAGTTGTGCGCACGTCACACGTCGGGGCCAAAATTGGCCTTATCGAGCTTCCATTAGGCCAGCGCTCGATGGGTTCACTGCATG
>JAABLL010000848.1:0-11402 GCA_012295475.1 Phytophthora gonapodyides | reverse complement strand
TAAGGAAAGAGCGGAATAAAGCACCAGAGCACAGCTAAGCACAGCACTTACAGGTTTTGCAGGTTTTGGTTGTTGAACACGACCGTGGGGAACGTGGTCAAGCTGTTGTTGGTGAGATTTCTACGCAGAAACTAATGGTAAATACTAGGAATAGCTTGGATACAAGACCCTGAAGAGAACTTACAGCGTTTCGATCGCACAGAGTTGGTTGGTGCAAGAACTCTGCACTGTCGAGCCAGCGTAAGGCACCGTCAGCGAGTTTGAAGACAGATCCCTGCTCACGAACATGAAAAAAGATGAAAATTAGTTCTCGTCAAAAGCACCTCGCAACAACAAACAGCGCGTGGACGTACAAGTACTGCAAGTTGACTACGCCATCGAAGAAGTGAAAGCCAAAGCCGAACAAGTTGCAGTTCCGCAGCGTCCTGACAGCCACAAGTGGAATGTTAGTTTTCAGCCTCCGCAAGTTTCATGTTGAATTTCACGTACAGATTCGTCGTTGTCGGCGGGAGGAAGGAGGACGCGGAGAGCGTGATGGAGAACATGTTGATGTTGGTGATTTCCCTGCATGCGAAACAGCGTGAGACCTCTAGAACTGCTACCAGTTGCCATAGTAAAGCCCCACTTACACTGTTGAAACGGAGATCGAGCCACTCGGACTGATCGCGATGGGCAAGTTGGTTCCAGGAACGCGCTTGTCCTCGGGCGCGAATTGGATTTCCTGAGGCAAGTCCCCGTCTCCGGTTATTCGACTGTGTACACCAGCATCAAAACGCTTTCGTTAGCGTTGAAGGTGAAGCAGCAGTTCCAGAAACACAACGTACAGAGTCTGGAGTGTCGGTGGCACCTGCAGCGTCCGGATAGCGTTGATGGGAAGGACGTCGGTGGACGTAAGTGTCGTCGGGTACGCGCTGTCGTCGCTCCTCCGGGTCACACGGAACTCCCACGCGTCAGTGTCGTTGTATCCGGAGTCCAAGCACGAGCACGATGCATCTACAGCCGTGAAGATGTCCGGACAGGCGAAGTTGGGCAACAGTTCAACGGAGCGGCGTTGGAGGGACGGCACGCCGTTGCAGATGACGTCGCTGCTGGACAAGTTCTTGAGCTCAGAGTCGACACCGACCGCCAAGTGCGTCTCGTTGTCGTACAAGTTGGTCGTGTACCATTCTTGGGCCAGCTCTTGCGCTGCGGTCGTTGCCGGGACGATTCCGACTTCTGAGCCGGAGAAAGACCCAAACGACCCCGAAGACGAAGTCACCGTACGGTCAATCGCTAGTGAGCCTGCTGAAGACTCCTGAGCGATGCAAACCTCGACCGACTCATAGATAAACACCACGATAGCTGCCACTGCGAGCACGCTACACCTTCTCGGTGAGGCCGCCATCGTGTCGTGTTTCTTACTGCTGACCAACTAAAGTGAGCCGCGCAGCAGTTCGGCTCTGCCGTTGCCATTTGCCTTTTGCACGCGACGAAGAGGTAGAGGGAGTACAACCTGGTCCTGGTCAACCAAATGGCTCACTTCCGCCACGACGGATGTTGTGGCCTCGAACGCGCCTTTTGTAGGCATTGCCGCTCTAGTCCGAGCCACAAGGAGTTCCCTACTCGCCTCCTACCTGCTGGCGGGGCCAGCGACGGTCGCCTCGAAGCGCAGCTGCCACTCGCAACCTTTTTCCTGCTCACACCGAGCCAACTTGGCTGCCACCTCGTCTCCTCAATTGAACGACCTCAAGATGTGTCACAGGCGTCAAGAACGACAGCGCAGCGATGCCGTTCCTGTATGGAGGCCACTTACATGTTAAGCAGCACCTGCACGAATCCACAATTTACTTTAGTAAAAAACAACGTTTGTGATCGTGCATTACGAAATCTTTAAAAACAGAGTGGACAGCATCGAAATGCAACCGCGACTCGAGGAGTCACCGTGTGCCGTTGCTCAACCGCAGTGCCTTCTTCCCTGCCATGAACGCGACCATCCATACGTCTGCCGCGAGAAAAATTAGGACGATGTCACATGTGAACCAGCCCACATGGTCTCTGGCTCGCCAATTATCCATTTTGTTGAAAGGCTTAGCGCGTTTTTGAAGGGCCCAGTATTGAATGAAGACTCCTCGCTTCAAGTTGCTGACTGCATCCACCGATGGCAGAGCTGTCCGTGTCATACTCAAAGTTCGTCTTGGGGATTTTAGTGCTTGCGTCAAGTTGATTCCGAGGAAATAGAGCTGTTGATCCGATCAAGACCAAATACGTTTATATTGTTGCGACGTGCAGCTTTGCGCAGACCGAAAGCTCCGTAGCAAGGAAGTCTTGAGGAAGTCTTGTTGAGCAGGCAGCAATTACCACCTGCGAGGCACTTTGTGTATTCTAGAAGTGAGCTTCTCTGCTCGTACTTATGAGGACCGCCTCACCCTAACTGCCAGTTGAAGTTGTAGTGGGCAAACCTTTTAGGACAAAACCTCACTACTGTGGGAAAACCTCCGGCCTCTCATCGCCATCATGGGACGAACAACCCACCGACACACACGTACAAATACAGCACTCCACATACCATACAGCGCCAACCGTGGGAAACAGTACACTCCGCAACAAACTGAGTTGTCAACGAATACGCAGGATAATTGCTGTGACGATGGGGCTTGATGAACTACAAAAGATTGAGAAGTTGTGGCACGTGGAAATTGATAGCTATTTATTTGAAGCTTGGTTTCTCTCGACCTTGAAGGTTCATGGAGTAAAGTGGCTTCTACCTCTGTAGAGTTGAAGCCAGCGTATTCTTCGATCCAAACTTGGCTTCTATCAACGGTTCTCTCGGTAGCCCGACTTGGCTGGCACCAGTGAAGTGGAATCAAGCGGGCTAAGGCTGAGGAACGTGTTCAAGTCACGCGTGCTGAGACACAAGTTATCGAATTGCTGGACAAGCGAGCAACTCGTGACGACGTGAGGGAAATGGTCGAGTTGTATTTTGTTGTCCCGATGGCCAGACTCAAAATATGTTCGACGTCCTTGTGCGAGTGGCGATCAATACGACGGGGTTAGAAAGCAAACGAAAGTCTTCTTACGTCAACACCGTAAGCATCGAGCTAATAGTTATCAGCAGCAGCACTTCCAAGCGACAACGATCCACTTTCTTGCTAAAACAAATATGAAAATTATGTGCATGAAGATTGGTATTAAAGTTGTAAGTTGTAAGTTGTAAGTTTGCAGACGGATGCTATCGTAGTCGGATGGTATTCGTAGTCTATGTGTTGGTCGTCTTGTAGTCTTGAGTAGTCTGTACTTCGTGCAAAAGGGCAAATATGCTGGCACAGCTTAGGCGGCTGTGGGTGCCGAATGGAGTTCCTGCTCCAGCTCGCGCAGGAAGAGCGCCAGGTAGTCTTGGTCCACGCGACGCATGGTGAGCTTTTGTTGTAGGGACACGTAGCCAGCGAGCTTGAGCAGCTTGATAATGCTGGGCGTGGCCTTGAGCATCTTACTGTAGCGGATGTCGTCGTGCTGCAGCGTGCGGAACTTGGAGCGCACTCCTTCGCGGTGCAGCGAGCGCAGCACCTTGAAAATGGACGTGAGCTTGCGAGCCCGCTCCGTGTCGGACGGGCATTCGCAGCGGCAGCTCGCGAGACACGAACGGATCTCGCGCACTGCCTCCTCCACTTGATGCGCCGTTGGGATCCGATCAGGGGCGTCGTCGCTCCACGACGGCTTCTCGTAGTCGTGCAGGGGCTCGCCGGACGATGCGCCGCCCATTTGGCCTGACTGGAAGGGGAGCGACGAGCTGCGAGGACGGACAAGACCAGCCATCAGCTCGCGCAGCTCGTCCCGTTCGTCCCTCCCCACTGAAGGGGCAGGAGGCAGCGGCGAGGACGGCGAGGACGCCGGATCGATCGGTGGAGACGACTCGGAATCCGCTGCCTTCCGCTTCTTCAGCAGAGCGCCAAGATCCTCCTCGACGAAGAACGCATCGGGTCCCTGGTACTTTTTGAACTGCGGTTCTTGGAACTCGTCGCTGCTGAGCAACGACAAGTCGTCGGACGAGTCCGCGTAGCTCTCTTCGTCCGACGACGAGGACGCGTAGTCGTCGTCNAGGCAGTGGCGGGGTGGATGCTCTTGACAGCGACTTCCGCGAGCCCCCGCTGGCTCGCACAGGAGTGTCACTAGACGCCATGACGCCGCGAAGCTCTGATACCAGGTCCTGCGTCGTCAGTCCTCTCGATCCTATCGCCTCGGAAGGCAACGACATTGCTCTGGGGCCTGAAGATACAGACGACGCAGCGTCACCAAGGACGGGGCTCTTGTCTTCTCCTCGCGCGCCGAAGACGTCGAAGACACTCTCAATTTCGATCTGCGCCGAGCGCTCACGAACCGCGTCCAGCTTCTGGCGGGCTCGCGCTTCCGGCTCCGGCTCATCGCTGTCAATGACAGACAGTTTCCGCTGGGCGTCTTCTAGACTGCGCTGCAGGTCGCGGATCTTCTTTTCCAGCTCGTGGATCTCCGTGGCGCGACGTACCGAGTTCGGCAGCTTGTGCGACTGCCGGTCGTCGTCCTCTTCGTGCTCGGATCCTTCGTGCTCGGGCTGGTACGTGGCCATGAGCTTCTCGTAGTTCGACGCAGAGTACGGGTCTGGGCTCTGAGCCGAGCTGTCGTCGCTGTCGTACACAGTCGGGTAGCTCGCTACCGACGCCGAGCTGGCTGACGCCCCACCGTCATGACGCTCGTCTTGGTTATCGTGAGCTTCAAGCGATGGCGGTTGGCGCTCTCCGACGGACAAGAAGGCCTGGCCGGCTTGCCGTGTAGCTCGCGCTGCTGCGAACGTGATGCGCGCGACGGAATTGAACTGATCTGCCGTCATGACGCCGTCCCGATCGCTGCTGCCGTCTCGGAGCGAGTCTTGGCTGCGGTCGCTCGGTCCGGAATAATACATGGCCGGCGCGGCGTTCGTAGCGTTGGCCAGCGCCGCGTCAAAGTTGGACACGGAGCTCTCCAGCGCCTCGCGAATGCTCGTGATCTCGCTGTACATGTCGTTGAACTCCTCGTACTCGTCACTGTCGTCGTCCTGCCGTTCGCCGTACGCCGATTCCGCCATCGTCAGGTTGATGGTGTCCCGAACCTCTCGGATGTGGGTCACCACGTCCGTGAGCGCCTGCATCTTGTCCTGCGCGGGCACCTTGGGGCTCACGTCGATCTTCACCGGAGCAGGCTTAAGCTCGGCGTCGGACGGAGCCTCCAGCACTTCCATGGCCAGATCGCTCTGGCGTCGGTCCCGGTCGCGCGACTCGCGCATCTGGAAGATCATGTCCTCGTAGGAATTGTGCTGCGGACTGCGCAGGCCGCGCATGTACGACTCGGTGTCGTTGGACGTCGACGACGCCGGCTCGTCGCCCGTCCCAGTCGCACTCAATGCCGAGAACTGCTGCTGCTGCTGGCGCGCGCCAGCGCTCGTCATGCACGCCGAGCAAACGCGCAAGTGCGTGATCTCGAAGATGGGCTCCTCCAGCTCTCGGAGCAGCGCGCACGAGGAGCAAACGACCTCGCCGCAGGTCCGGCAGTGGTGCTTGCGGTGGAAGTAGAAGCCGCGCAGACACACGGCGCAGGCCTTGCGGTCCGCGTTGGGCACCCACTGCCACTGCTCCACGAACCGCAAGCTGCTCACGCGCTGGCGAGCCACGAGCCCCGGGATCTTGGCCACGGCGCACACGGTTTTCTTCATGAGTTCTTCCAGCACGCCCCTCACGATCGGATTCAGATCGCCGTCAATCTGGCAGATAGAAGTGACCCGGAACGTGTTGGGCTGGTGCGTCTTGGACACGATAATGCCCATTCTCGACAGGTATCCACGCGCGATGCCGAAGTTCTCGAGCGTGGGCACCTCGCGGTCCCTGGAGATGGACTCCTGCACGCAAAAGCCCACGACGTTGGAACCCGGGTGCGGCTTCTTCTTTCCCGCGTACTCCAGGTAGCAGAAATCCAGGATCTTCTGCTCTTCTCCGTGCCGTGGTCGCTGGGTCTTGAACGCGTGCCACTTAATGGCACGGTACGAGTACGCAGCCCTGGCTGGCGCGCGGTCCGCGGCGTCACTACCGGATCGAGAATTGTGCTGCGGGAAGGTGAAGAGCGTGCGGCCGTCCACGAACGCGTCTCCGTGCATGTATCGCATGGCCTTGCGGAAGTCCTTGGTCTTCACCTTGGCCACAGCCCGCAGGATCTCGTCCACCTTGGTGTCTGTGAGCTGCACGCTGGCTTTAAGTAGCGTGGACGCGTGCGCGGACTTGTTGGACGGCTGGAAGTCGAGGAAATTGGCGCGTTGACACGTGGCGCTCGGCGCGTCCTTAGTGTCAAGGCCGAGGCGGGCACGCCCTGGAAGCCGGGATCTGTGGCTCCGGTGGGCGGCGGCATCGGCGTTGGTCCACTTGTAGGCGCAGTCGGCGTCCTCGATGATGCGGATCAGTTGCGTTACGCGCTCCTTGCCCAACCGCTTGTAGTACTTGACCTCTTCGCGAGAGAGCGCGATCTGAGGGAAGAAGCCGTCGTGGAGTGGGAACTCCAGCATTATCGTAGCTCTTGGCTGAAGTTGAAGCGGACGGGGTGGGGTTGCGACCTGGTTAGGTGTTGCGATACCGGATAATCGAGATTTCCCCAGTCGAGCTCCAGCCTGGCAACCTTCCGCCTTGCAGCACTTTNGAGTGAAAACGGAGCGAAGTATAGGTGCTGTGACGACACGAGCTCGTTGTGTATGGGTTCCTGGGGTTACCACGCTGCATTGAAGTCGCTTTTAGACGAACAACGAGCGCCGCTGCCGTGGGTGAGGAGCTTCTTCTGCTTCAATTGCTCGAGTAGCTTCTTCTTCGTGATACAATGTCTTAATGAAGACTACAGTACCGAGTCGGCACCCGAGCATTGCCAAGATGATCACAACAACTGTGGGCCAATGTCCGCCGCTCCCTGGGTAATGATCGAACGGGAAGTTTCCCCAATACTCTGAGGACGGCGCGCTTGTCGTCTCAGTAGTAGCATAACTCTGATGCCGAAGACAAACCTGCAAAACGCAGTCGCCTGCCACGGAAGGTGAGCGTTACGTAGAGCAGCTTCAATCGAAAACCGATTCGAGACTTCGTCTTTTAACTTCACTTAGGGTTAAACACACGTACGTATCAGTGCTGAGATGAATTTATACCGCTCTGGTATGGCAACCTTCTTGCATTGCAGCTTCGTGAAACTTGGTTTGATCGGAAGATCGCCTTGCCTGACTCGGCGCGCTGACTCGGCCACGGATGGCCGACACCGCTGTTCAAGCCAGCTCAGTTGCGCTTTTAGGTGTGATGCATGGGCGTTTCCTCCGAGGAAGATGCGGGTCGGGCACGCATGCGTCCGATGGGCGATGACGACTGCGACGGAACGGCAGCAGCGATCCTTGCCTCGTGTTTAATAGTACTGATAGCCACCACGGGCTTCAAGGCGATGGCTTCTGGCTTTCGAGGACGTGGCGCGTTGGCGTTCGCGGTTTTGCTGCTTGGATCGCAGCGACATACAGCTGTATGCACTCCTCGTGCGCGGCCATCTGTTGCCAAGTTGAAGCGGGCGAGCTCACATAAGCAAGCTGGCGTCAAGGCGAGACCCACAAAGCGATGGAGCTGAGCGCGATGGCAGGTAGCCGCGAAGAGACACAAGCGGATCGTCTGTGAAATCTTAGTCCACGACTAACGAATGGATCCAAGGAACTTTAGGCGTCTGGCTTCCAGTGGCTCGAAAGTGCTGTTGCTGGTGACCATCGTTTTGCAGTGGAGCTCCACCTCCGTTCGTGTTGATAAACGCGCTGGATTCAGCTCAGACGTCCACGCACGGGGTCTTCGTTCCAACACCTCACGACGGTGCTCCCCCTTTCACAGCAGCAGTGCAATCGTCGCCTTCACGGCGGAATACGGCAGGCAGAGACGGGTAACGCGTAGTGTCGCTAACGACACACTACTGGCGCATGAGCACTGCACCCGTGCAGACCATGCCTATTCTTCGATACAGAGAAGACATGCCAGCCTCGGCTCATTCTCTGGGGCCTCGGAAAAACGAGCACAAAATTTATCGGCAATTGTCCACCGCGTTCCCGACTGGTGCGGAGACGAACAGCGATGTCGACAGCTTTTGCGTACTCAAGATCGGCGTTGCAGGCAAAGCGGAATCCTTTCGCAAACGGTCAAAGCACCAAGTCCGCCAACAACACGTGTGGCATTGGCCAACTTCGGCCATTCTGAAGCTTCACGCGCCACGTTGACAGCAAACCGATCTTGGAACGTTTAGACATCTATCATCTCGGCAACGCTTTCGTTTCCGGCGCCTCGCTTGGCTTTCTTTCTGCTTCCGTTGCCTATCTGAGCAACCAACACTTTTGCTAAAAGTCAAACTTTTCGGTGGGCGGGGCTCCGGTGGACTGCCCGCTCGAGCACCGGCTGCGCAACGGAGCCTTCGCCAGGCCTTCCATGAGCTCGCGCAGCTCACCGCTTTCGTCGCGAGCCCGCGCTCTCCGACTCGCGTCCAATGCTGCAGCAGGTGGCAGTGCCGCTGCTTGTCCATGCTCTTCATCCGAGCTGGACAAGTACTGGCTGTTCCCTGGGGCCGGTTCTTCGCCGTCTTCGTTGCCGCTCGGGACCTCATTGGGTCCTGCCTCCACCCACCGTGTCAGCAGCGCTTGGTGAAAATAATATAATAAACAATATACTGTGTATTTAATTTATTTAATTATTATTATTGTGTTTATCCGAGTCCAGTTATATTCCAATATGAGCCAATTATTATTGTATTTTCCGTCAGATGGCTGGTCCACGAGCCATCGTCTGCGAGCCACTAATTCCTCGCGCTGCCACGAGAGCTTGGCCGTAAAGTGCTCTCATTATCCTTTTGGACCAACAACAGCCATGACGACCCGCCAGCTCTGCGCCTTCTACTTCGCCGACCTCGGCAACGCCGGCTACAAGTGCAACAAGTGTGGTACCAACCGCAAGCAGGCAAAAGGGTCGGGCTACAGCAACCTTGTCAGCCATCTCATCGCCAAGCACCCTGCGTATGCAGCCGAGTTCGAAGAGTTCCAGCGCAGCCGTACACCCACGATGGACGGCTTTGGCTTCGTGGACGAGCGGATTGTTCATCTCTTCAAGTGGATGGACTGGGTCGTCGATCGCAACCTCCCGCTCTCAGAGGTTGAGAACACCAAGACCCGCTCGATGGTCTCTATCGAGCCAACAACAGCTAGAACGCTCAAGAAGTACATGCGGCACGTGTCCGCCAAGGTCGGTGCCTTCATCGGTGGAGAGATGGGAGAATCGTTCGGGCTCATGCTGGACGGGTGGACAAGTCACTTGTTTCACTTCCTCGGTGTCTACGCTGTCTACATTGTCGGTGACGAACGTCGCCAGCGCCTCCTCGCGTTGTCGCCAATGGATGATGGACAATCAGCGGATGCGCATGTCGCCCACCTGGCTCAGATTCTTGGTGTTTACAACAAGACGCTTGCAATGGTGCGGTTTATTGTCGGAGACAACTGTTCGACAAATCAGAGTATGGCTACAAAGCTCAAGATCCCACTGATCGGCTGTGCCAGTCACCGGTTTAACCTCGCGGTTAACCGGTTTTTGGAGGAGTACAAAGATCTGATTGATCAGATCCAGACTCTCATGATTACCCTGCGACATGTGAGCAACGCCACGGAGCTCGATAAGGCAACTAGAGCTGGCGTGGTTAACATAACCTCCCGTAACTAAGGTCAACCTCCGATGGGTTACTAACCTCGCCTCAACCTGGGCTTAACCTGCGTTAACCTCCGTATTTGTGGCCCACACAAATCATAGTGCCCAATCAAATTCCAGCATTAGGAGCTTGCGCTCAAAGCCATCACCGCGGGCGTCACGCGGTGAACACGTTCCTGTTCGGCATGCAGCCCGCCTCGTGCCCGTACGCGATAGCGACAGCAAGTTGTGCGGCCACTGAGCGGTGAGTATCTACATACTGGTTACGCAAACGGTGGTCAACGTCGCCATACAGCGGCGCGGCGCTCTGGCGCGAGCCCGAGGACCTGCCCGAAGACCAGGTGTTCCACGTCAACTTCCTGGCCAGACCAGTCGTCGTTCACGCTCAACTTCTCCAAGGGCGCGGGCAACGTACTATAACATGCTGCGGTTCGGGTTCGAGGGCTACCGTCGCATCATGGAGGTCAGCATGGAGAACGCGCAGGTGCTCGGGACAGCAGGTGCAAGCGCTGGCAAGCCTCAACTGGTACGTCGGCAGCCGGGTGTATATCATGGACGAGCTGTTCATTTACGCAGGTTTGGATGCTGAAGGTTTGGTGCCGAAGACGGCGCGTTACACCAGGATTTCTGCGATGCGAAGTCTAAGACGCAGGACCCCAGCGTCAGCAGCAACAACGGATGGCGATTTAAGCCGTGCGTTTGGTTTGTGGACAAACCGCCAGAGCTCCGCCATCGCTGAATTAGGATCGCGTTCGGGTGGAACACCAATATCATGTTGTGATGGGCTTGTTGAACTGGCGATCTCGTCACGTCGGGGACTTGTTCGTGCTGTGTTAGCTTCTTACTACTTAAGGATTTCTTCGCACTCGAACGTCTTTGACGTGGTCGCTTACTGGCAGATCCGCCGCGGGATGCAGCATTCGGAGTTGACATGAAATCGCCGGCTCCAGCTGTGCTGGATCTACCGAGTATCGGCTCGTGATGCGCATGGGCAAGAGCTGTGGTGCCACCTTGTTCTCCAGAGTGTAGTCGTGACACGGACGAGGAAAATCGACTCGCGTCAGCCTTTTGAGAGCTTCTGCTGATGCTGGCGCTCACAGAGCTTCGTTTAGCCGGTGTCAGAGGAAACTTTGGGGTCCTGGCGACCGGGTTTGGAGAGCGGAGCTCGTCCATTGCTTCCACTTCGCCGTCCAGGTTCTTTCGTCGAAGTGACTGCTGGCTGCTCGCCGCTCGCAATATTTTTAAACTTGAATTTTGTATTGGAGGTTGTCTGGAGGTTAAGGAGGGTTAACGGAGGTTTGGAGGTTAACGGAGGTTGTTAAGAAGAAGTTGTTAACGGAGGTTAGGCTAAACTCCGGCGACGGCTCTAAAGGCAACTGAATTAAAGCCTATCAAGAGCAACGCTACTCGCTGGTCGTCCGTCTTCAAGATGCTCAAGCGCTACGTGGAGATCCGCGACGTGGTGCAGACGATTGGAGCTGTAGAGGATTTTGTTCATCGTGGTGCAGCACACCGTCGCATCGTAGTCCTGGTTGAGAAGCTGACTGAGCTGGACAGTGTGTGCGTGAAGCTCCAAGCTGAAACGCGCACGCTGACTGAGCTGGACAGTGTGTGCGTGAAGCTCCAAGCTGAAACGCGCACGCTGGCTGAGGTCAGACTGCTATTTGATGCCTGCATCGC
>JAABLL010000847.1:0-11405 GCA_012295475.1 Phytophthora gonapodyides | reverse complement strand
ATACTCCTATTTATTGATCTATTGGAAACTAATAAGGAGTTTCTCGAGATGGGCGTTCTAAGCGGTTTTGACAATAGAAGTCCACCCGCCAAAATTGGCGAAAGGCACAATACGTGGAGCAATACAACACTACATCATCGGGTTGCCATGCAAGACCCCCTTCCTCAATTTTCACCGCAAGGACAAGAAGCAGCCTCGACTCTGCTTGAAACTGCGGCTTACTGCGTTTTCAAACCCATCACTGGTTCCATTGTCGCTCGTGCTTCAAGAAGTCACGCAGAACGCTAAAGCAGACTTGTGTCATATGTTTTTTCCTAAACAAATTTGCCCATCGACGCGATGGTTACCGGATGATTCTGTGGAGATAGAACGAAAAGTCGCCTAGCACACATCGATCGTATCAGCGTATTACTGTCAAACCCCGTGACAGCCACCCCGTCGTCACAGTTCCTGCCCCGATATGATTTTATTGGATGCGAGTATCTGAATGCATATGCACCTATTATGGCTCGTGTCTTCAAATGCAACAACGATTTGAAGTTTCTCACTGTGGGTGAAGGTCCCGCGAAATCATTTTATCGGGCAACTAAGCCACAATGAACTCTGGAGAACCCCCTGGCGATACACACGCACGCATTTGACAAGGCATGGAAACGAGCAGAAAACACGGAGTCAGCCGTCGTGGCAGGAAAGAGATGCATTCAATCGATGTGTTGCACCCTCTCAAAACCGCACGATATAACTGCACCTATGACAGCTCTTTATATCATTAACCACAACGATTATATTGCTCCTGGAGAAGGGGCAACAGTCATCCTCAGACCACTTCAAAAGTGGGAGATTCCATAAATCCCGATTTTAGCTTATCAGTGACCATATTTTTCGTTTGGATGTGGGAAAGTTGGAACCTATAGTTTAAATAAGCTAGTGTAATTTGTGTCCCACAATCGAGTATGTCAATCATTCCAACAGCTGATGAAGTTTGTATGTGGGGCACCCAACTTCAGCGGCCACCAGAAAGTGGGAAATGTGGTACATTTTTGGCTTTTCCCACTTTTGAAGAGGTCTGACTCATCCTACAAAGCTGCAAGCTCAAACTCGCACGATTCAAGCTCAGAATTAATACAGCACTTGTCAGAAGACGAAGGGAACAATCGCATCGCCGAAGTTGAGAAAACACTGTCGAGCACATCTTGCAACCTTTCAACCATTTCTTGTTCCGACAATCCAGCACTCTGGAAGCGAATGCGTCATGTATCCATTTTTTTCATTTGAATCGAAAGCAGCACATATGTTTCGTCCGCGCAGGATCACGCTTTCTCCAGTTGCTAGTTGCTGCGGACAGTAACGATGTACAACAGATGAATAGTTTTCTCGGTGGTCTTCCTGGAGCAGGAAAAAGTCTCGTTATCGAAGCACTGCAAGCCCTTGCGAAGCCTTGAAACAGTGATGATGCTTTAGAGACTGTTGCCTATCAAGGCGTCGCAGCACAAGCTGCAAATGTCCAGACAATTCACAAACGTTTTCAGTGGGGAGTGCAAACACCTTCCAGCCCCAAGCAATATACGTTGGAGCAAAAAGAACGCTTCGCGATTGAAAATGCTGATCAGGGATGAAGCCTCAATCACCGACGTCAAATTTATCGAGATGATTGATCGCGTGTTACGCAAACTACGAAACAAGTCGGATATAGTATTTGGTGGGGTTCACGTTGTCTTTGTCGGAGATGGCGACCAGTTACATCCGGCATTCATTGAGCATCCCTCTCCGCCACGATTCAACTGTCGATCTTGTGACACTGCAACGCATTTTGCAAAGCTTTGTGGTATCAAGGCCTATTACCAGCTTAATGAGGTTGTTATACTTCGAGAAAACATGCGGCACCGTGGTGACCCAATGGTGGCTGCCATTCTCGAGCGCTGGCGTTACGGGCAATACATCCAACAAGATATTGACTACGTGAACCAATTATGCTACATCGAGAACTGGAACGCGGTTCCTACCAGTACAAAAGCTTTCTGCCCAATCAATGTCACGTCAAACACTTTACGCTGTGAATTTCAACGAGGAGGCAACCGTAGCTTACTGCCGCGAAAACTCTGAAACATTGCACCAATTTCCAGCAAAGGTGTTCCGATCTCGTTTTCAGCTAACTGAAAACCAGCAACGCAGCCTAAAGCCCCTACGGGTAAAACGGGAAACGTGCCAATCGTTCTGAGTGTGGCCATTGGATGGCCTGTACATTGCACTCAAAATGTGAGTCGAGCACATCGATTAGCAAATAGGGCACGTGGTGTCACTCTAAACCGTCGGAAATGACACGACTCGGACAATCAAAAACGGTGAGCTCAACATTTATATTCATTTAGAACCACCGGCGGTCATCTTTATGAAACTACTACGATATGATACATTGCACTCAATTGTCCAAGATTTGCCTCCAGGATTTTTTTCAGTACAAGCTCGGGACGATGATACACCCACCGGACGGAACCGGCTTGTGTAATCAGTAAATTTGTAGCAGCGTAATCAGTCGAGGATGGATGGCATGGCTATAGAATCCACAAAAATGGAGGAGTCGATAGGATATCTATCACCCTGCCTAACCCTTTAAACCCTTCCCTGTCAGTGTTAACCCAATAGGGACGAGCGAGAATAGACCATGATTTGTCCTGTGCTTAAGCCCGCGTGCTCCACACACGGTCCTTAAACCGCAGGCGTTGTTTGGTTTACCAAGCGAGAGGCTTTTTGCCCCCTCCCGACAACCCTAACACTAGCTACTGGATTGAAGACCAAACACCCTAATTCGGATAAACTAAGTTTAGTACCAGAGCACCGGATATATCTCATTTTTGACACCGATATTGATACGAGGTTCTGCTGTTGAGGCTGTGAAGTTCAAACGTGCTCGGACGAATGAACGAGCAGGCTGCCGAGAGTGACGAGGCAGCAACGGGCGAACAGGAAGTCACTTCGGTTGTTGCAATGTGAGTATAGTGAATGCGAGAGTATTGGGTTTGAGGTTGAAGTGCAAGACGAGAAAGGAGTGAAGGTTGTGAAGAAGGCCGCAGTCGTGGGGACACTGGAGACCGAAGAGATTGGGGACGGGACGGCACCCTGAAGCTCAACGTCGTGTCCCTGCTACTTGAAGTAGCCTGCAGCGACTGCTAGGCCAAGAGGGGTTTCCCACGAGGTGTGTTTCCCCTCAGTGCAAACACAACACCACTAACTGAGCAATGAAAGAACTTACTTTGCCTTTGCACATCTCCTGATCAAGTCGTCTTCTCTACCTGCCAAGCTTTACTTCGTGGAGTCTAGTGCTACGCAGTCGACCAACAATTGCTAACCGAGTTTAATGTCTCTTAATTGAGTGGATAGCAGCATGATAAACCCTTGGTTTGGTTTTGTATTTCTTGAAAAATGATAACCAATATACTGATAGATCCCTTCCCTACAAGCTCGTGACAAACGTGGAATATGTATCGACTTGCCTGATCGCTCATTCAATATTCGGATGTTTCAAGTTCCGTTAGTGGCTGCGTTTTCACCGACATCAGAGAAATGACAAGGTCTCACTGTCGAGAAACTAGTAATTGGTCCATTGCATCATTCCACACGAAAGGCCCCCCAACGCTCGTCTTTTTACGTGGCCGTCACTCGTGGATCAACTATTCCTCACTGAGTCGTTGCTAGGAACAAAGTAGTACTGAGTCGCTCACGATGCAGTACTACTTTGTTCCTAGCAACGCAGCTCTAATGGAAACGAGTCGACTCGAGCGTTCATACCACTTACGATGACATGAACTTCCGTCGTCATGTCGATCGAGTTGTCGACGATGCACAACACCAAGTGACGGTGTAGCCTCTCATCGACAGCTTGCTCTCAGGAAGGACGTCTGCTGTTGGACCTCATCTTGAGGCGACTCGACGCGAGCCGCAGGTCATCCTTGACCTCATCTATCGTCATGAAGCATGATGGATCAGCGACACGGCGCCCAGGTCAGGATACTCATAGCGAGACGCTGCTCTTTTCGACGAGTAGGATTGGTAGAGCGAAGTTGATCCACGTGGTCGACCCCGTTCATGGCGATTTTGTATGACGCCACGATAGCTGGGACATTGAAGGTTTTTCGGTGAAGCGTCTCGTTTCCAGTCCGCCTCTGTATTCACGCAATCGCTTCTCTATTTGCTCCATCGACAAGGCGAGCTGTCGGTGTACTTGCCAAGTCATTCGTATAGAATACAAAGGGCTGTATCTCGTGGAAAACGACAAAACCAAATTTTGCAGAGAACGTGACAGGGAGTGAATACTCAGCGCGAAGATGCTTTGGGGGTCGTTTTATGAACTTGTATGGTCATCCTTCGTCTTTTACGAGTCAGCAACGCTGTCGACGGCTGCTATAAGCTCCCACAACGCTCTTTGACTTTCGCGCACTCGCTCAATCGACGCCTTAACTGCCCTTGAGTTTACCCCCTGCCTGCTCTTGACGTGTTGTTAAATACAATATGTTAAGGACAGGCTAATTTTAATTATTGTATTGACTGTGATAAGTACGATGCTCTTTTTTACTTTGCGGGAAGTTGACCTGACGACAATCGGCACTACTTTAAATCATGTGCAGCGCTTGCACGAGCACGTTACCAAAGAGAGTACGCTGCTACCACGGGAAATACACGCTAACTTCTGCGTGACTTTGGTAACTTTATGTGAACTTTTGGTAAGCGCTGGTGACCGTTGGGAACGACGCAAGTTGCACGAGTTGTTCGGGATTTCGCCGGATAGCAGTGACGATGAGGAGCTAGTGGGTGGGCGCGTCAACGGTAGGAGTGGTCAGGGTGACAACATCACACGCAGCGCTGCGAAAGGTAGCGACGAAGAAAAAACGCGAAATGCTGTATGATGAAGGCGGTCAGTCGATGAGGAAGACGCACCCAACGAGAGTGATGCTGCCAGTACTTTGAAAAGACAGATCATTGATTGCTACAAAAATGTACTTGATACCTCCCCCTCAACTACTGCCTGCTTCATCCTAGTCTGATTGCTCTGCGTCGTTGTCTCCTGCTTCCTGTTTCCCGATCTTCTCTTCATCTTCACCTTCATTTGCCCAGGCCCCGCATCTTAATCTTGCGGCCGATGCGCGGGTGTGGGCACTCGTTTCCATTTTTCCACTTGGCGTGCCAGATTTGGTGGCACGTCATGGTGTTGCCGGGGTAGTGGTCCGGCCGAACTCGGTCGCACAGGTAGACGCTAGCTGGACATTCACAAATATTCCATCCCCATATTTGTAAAAAAAAAAAGTTTATACTGTCTACACTTAACGTTTTGTTGCATCGCTGCAGCCATCACAGTATACCGTGTTGCGCTGTCCCACCCTCGTCTTTCTGACCAATCCCACTTTGAACTGGTGCTGTGACCGCTTTCGAAAGCCACATCGAATCTGAGTCCACTCTGGAAACTCGGTGAGCTTGTGCTCTATCGAGATCGCGTCCGCTCTCTCATGCATTGTGACCACGGTGAAAATACCTGCAACCATGAATAAGTCAGTAAGTTGTATATACACCATGCATTCTGGAAAGCATGTTGCACATATCTCGTCAACAAAGTCACCAGCGCTAATTTACAGTAGCTGTGTCTGGAGAATGTGAAGGAACTTCGCGTGATTTGCAGGAGTCTCTCCACGTTGCTTCTGCGCTTCACTATATACGATATACGCGTTGACAATCGCGATGTTGACAAGGATCCGGAAGATCGCCTTGTAGTATCTCCTGTACCTCACTACTACCAGCTGTAGCGAGTAGCGCAGCAAGCGCAGCTGATCGTGGATATCAACCCCGCTCTCCAGCGATGGTAGTCACGCATAGCGGAGGGGCAGGGGAATGTAGACCGCTGGCCGTCCGGAATGTGTCTCCCGGCATCTCAAAAACATTGAGCGCAAGTTAGACAGAGAAGCAGCTCAAATAGTTGCAATTAACTTATCGCAAGTCTCCAAAACACTGCTGTTGCCTGTCAAGAAGAAGGATACCGGTCCAAACACTGCAGCACTTCGCAACGGTGGTGCTCCACGTGCGACGTTTGCTGGTCGTGACGCTTCCAATGAGCTCCGGCGGAACCCCGGTCTTGTTCGTCGGAATAGTGCCAACCGTATTCCAAGTCCGTATGGGCCATCGAGGTTCCACTTTTTCTCGTCCGAGAAAACGGTCGAGTGCTTCACCCCAGTCACGATGCGCCTCCGCCCATTTGATTCGCTTCTTGATGTGGCCTGCATTAAGCTTCGGGGCCTTGTTCATTTATTTTCACATACTTGAAGAGATCCGCGGACCTCAACAAGCGGCGCACGATTCGACTCGAAACAGTCAGATCCAGCTGGTTCTTGAGCTTCGATGAGCTCAGCGTACAGTGGGGGCGACACGGCGACAGGCACGAGCCCTTAGCTTCTTCGGGTATCCCTTGGTGAAACACCATCCGCAGCCTGCATGATCGCGAAGTTAGTTGGTCACCGCCTTTTGGAACGTCCAACAGTGGCAGCAATACGATTCGTGTTGAGCCCTTTGGCCGCGTATGCGTCGGCTTATACTTGGTGAGTTGAGCATTCGTGCCCATGACAAGACGCGAAATGAGCAGAAGCATTCATCACAACCGCTGCATCGAAGTGGTGAGGTTGGTTGAACAGTGTGGTGCACGTCATTTGTCAATAATAACTAAAGTCAAAAAGTGTGCCAACCTTTTGACCAGGCCCTTTTTCAAACACTTGTACTCAATATAGGGTGAATTCAGCTCGCGTTTTAATTGACGGAATCAACCCAGCGAGCGCTCTAATTGGTCAAAGTTTGAGCGCCAAACGCCAACTCTAGAAAAGTTATGAGGGAAAACTAGGAGTGTACCAACCTTTTGTCCAGGTCTGTAAGTGGTGGTTTTGGAGGGTATGACTGGGTTTTGGAGCGAAACCATTATTGCGAATACAGCCAAGGAAAACCATGTTTTCGTGCTATAATCAGATTTTCATGTTAATTTATAATTCAGGACGCGGGGATTCAGAGAAATCACGTTGTGCACAATCGAAGGATTGTTCGGTTTGACCAGATTATAGCATAATGGTGAACACCATATCGAGGATCTTCGAATTCGGCATTCCCCGATTAGGGCGTCTCAATTGACAAGGAGGATACTCACCCAGCAATATTCGCGGTTATTAGAAGTTTCACTCGAAGGTTGCCGGGGTCGATATAGCTTGAAACTTTCAAGATAGGAGGGCACATTTTCCCTTTTAGGATATTTGCAAAATATCCTGCGAAAACACGATCTCTTTAGGGGCATATTTGGTTGTAAACGGCGCCAACAAAATCACGACGGGGTGTCGATAAAGTACTAAGTGGGATGTCCACAAAATACGATTGGACGCTTAACTGTTCCCAGCAGATACGTGATTTTTGGGTAAAGCTTGATACCTGTTGGTACATGTATGCGGACATTCCCTCACGAAATGTCGCGCATAAAATTTTCATCACGCCGAATCGTTTGGTCTGCCCACTTTTAATAGGATCAAACAATTCTAATCGAACTCTTAGCCCTTTCGTGATGCAAGGGCGCATTTTTCGCCCGATGAGGCGTTTGTCAAATGCCCTTCAAAAAGGGCGAAAAATGCTACCTTTTACACAAGTTCAAGCTAAAACCTACCGTCTTTACAACACACCACGATGAATAATCATTGAACCATACAAAACCAAGTAAGGTGCAATCATCAAGGTGCATCCTGCAAATCATTGAAGGTACACATGTTACAAGATATAGGCAAGCGAGTACCGTGATTTTCTTAAAGGGCACATTTTGAGCCCTTTAACAAAATGCCGCGTTTGACGTATTTCACAAAAGAGGGTCCCTTAAACGCGGCAAAATGCCGATTTCTATAAAAACTTCACATTGTTTTGTTTCTGCCAATCATGCCTAAATGCGGTTAGGTGCCAGATCTACATCATCTTGGCTCGACTAGTGAAGCCGAATGGAGAATATTGTGTTACAGCGTATCTTTTTCGTCCTCTTTGGTGAAATTATTGCGTTGAGCTTGTTGCTACGTGAAGCGCTATGGACACACATGATGCGTTTCGCATGCTGACTTGACGGCTGGGCACTCAGGAGCCATCCCTTAGGTTGATATCAACTATACAGACTGTAGTGCCATGCTTGCCTCCATTTACATTCTGCTTTGCCATGCGGACTAGCTTCACCGACGCACAAGACAAAAAGCTTGTTGTACTAGCGCTCGGGTACGAGTCCCAGCACAAGCGATTCAGATGGAAGGAGGTAGCGCGCGCCATGCGCGGCAAGCGTTCGGCCCAAGAGCTCGAGTGCCGACTGCGAGTGTTGAAGCGCACCTATGGAAGGGAGCTTGCTCGGTTCCCACGCTGGTTTTTCTCCTCGATGACAATGACAGCAACACGATGACGTATTCCTTGATGTTGGAGCAGGTCTGGGGAATGTTGCGGCTCAGTTTGCGATCCAGGCCAGTGTTTGGGCATTGAAACGCGGCTGAAGTTGGTCAGCAGAGGTGCCTTCTGATTGCGAGCACATGCATCTCGAACGCTACTACTTCATAAAGTTATCCTGCACCATGGGAATCTACTCATGACGCCTCTTTCGACGACACCACCTTTCCAAGACGCGTCACTGACTGTCCTGAATGATTTCCTCTTCAGCAAAGCTCGTCGTTCAACAAGAGTTGAGCCTGATACCAAGAGCGCGTTTGATTCTATCGACCTCTTGCTATTGTCCGTGAATCTTGCCGAAGAAGCTTTTGCGCCAAGTGGGAACTAACGCAAACTACGTACGGTCATGCAAGCTCGAAGTCCGCGCATGTCGCGATCGATATGTACACAATGCGGCAGTAGATGGTGATGGTCTGCGCTTCTGCCTCCAAGTAAGGCTTCGTGTCTGCGATCAAGTTCGAATCATCAAACAGACTGAACCGGGCCGTTTTTTGCCATCGATTGAGCTGAACCGTCATTGCTTCACAATAGTATGACAAAGCGGGGACACATTATCATGAAGAGTGGAGTCGTTCATCTCTGAGAGAGCGTCGGCATTACTACATTGGCGTTGAGCACTTTGCTACGGAGGGGGGAGGTGAACCTGTGGGGCATTTTGGGGCTGCCATACACTCGATGATGAAAGAAACAATCAAAACGGAGCAGCAGTCATTAAAACGACAACTCGTTCGGGATGCATTAATCTCCGGTTGCAGTTTGGACCCGCTTGTGTTGCGCTGGTACAGCGCGCTTCCCCACTCCAGCTTCAGGGGATACCCGGAAGATGACTGCTGAAAACCGCGTGTGGCAAGTTGTGAGAGATACTGAAAACCACGCGTGTGATTCATGATGGCTAAATGAAGTGAGTTTATGCAACAGCTTTGCTTATCGACACGAAGGTCTTGGATGTCAACTTTGATATCGGACTAATACCTCGTCGGCACGTCGATCAATCTCGATCTCCCAGTACTATCTTTCTTCCTCCTCGACCCACGGTCTAATAACCCCAGCTCGCTGTCTTGTGCATGGATTACCCTGACAATCGACCGCATCGTTCTTTATGAGCACCTTCCAACCAATTACGGAGCCTGGATAATTCGTGAGCTTCTCGATCAACTTGTCTTCCGAGTACTGGCCGTTGTACGGGTCCTTGCTTTAAAGGGTTTTATTTGCTTTGCGTGATCTTCCAGGTGGCTTTCTTGCAGGCACACTTTTTATGAGTTCTTGACAACGCTGGAAAATATTATTTTGGGCTTCCGGCGTGGTCCATCGAGTCAAGTTGAAGTTTAAGAGTGTATCCAAAGAACTCCTGACTTCTTTCTTTGACAACTCGAAAGAGCTGGTCATACGCAAAGCCAAGTCTCGGAGCGTACAAAAGAATACGCAAACGGATAGAACAGATGCGAAAACCCCTTCAGGACCGTTGTAAGTCACACCGTAGCAGCCAAATGCGATGAGAGTCCAGTTGTTTCCTGCAAGTCGGTACGTGACATCGGTCACACCAGGTATCCCGTGGTGTCTGTGGCCACTGCGAGCGAGAAGGATATTTCTGAATATCCTTCGGCTACTACAAATGACCCCCAAGAAAATCTCGCTGTCATCCAGCGCCTCGTGAAAATGTCGTGCACGAGAAGCTTATCTGGATAAATGGAATCTAGTTCTACAAAACTGCTAGCATCATTTCGTTCTCCATGTTGGAAAACACGATTTGCTGTTGTGCACATTTTGTTTGTGGCCCACTCCATGAGTTCTGCAACGGTTGAAATGTCGAACAACCCGGTAGTGTGGAGGTGTGCACTGCGATTACGAAGCTGAATTGCATCAGGTAAACGGTTTCGTAAATCTATGTCGGATTGGTAGCGCTGGTGCAGCCCCGCCAAAAAAATGTTATCCACCTCGATTTTTCAAAATAGCTTGTCGATTCCAGTTCGAGGCGTCTCCGATGGTTCCCCGGAATGTTGACCACCCACAATTGTAAAAACAATCGTCACTTCACACGAGTGATACGAATAGCTCGAGAACAACCGATGTGGGACGAGCAGATATAGACGTAAGCTTTGCCAGCTTTCAGCTTGTAGTTGGTATGATACTTAAATCGCGATGCCTCAGAAACATCCAATTCACGTCGTGCCTGCTGCATTGAGTTGTATGTCCCGGCTTGTACAGCGCTGGACCACTTGACTTGCAGTTTTATCTTCTTTTTGGCAGATGTTCCTCGAGACTCTGCATCATCTAGACAAGTATTTGTTGGTACAATACAATATTTTTCGAAATTAATTAAAATATTATACTGGAATAGCAGTATCCGGAGGTGCTGTGGCCAGCCCAACACACATTAATTCGGCGGTCCTGCGGTAACTGAGGCAGGTAAAACTGAAGCAGTTGAGGCCTCAATAGTACCGATGTGTTTTGACTCGGATGCAGTGAATAGTAAAAAAAAAATAAGGGGAGAAAATATATTACGTATTTAAGATGTAGTTATATTTTGACGGGAAATGTTTCCAAAGGACATTTCTCCGGTTTACAAAAAAATATGTATCCCGGCGCTGGTAGACCAGATTGAGCACATTGCATGCGCTGAGTTTTACGAGTGCTCAGAATTGTAACACAAAGCACAGCAGGAAATACGATGGTATGTCACTCAAACGAGCATAAAAGAAAGCGTGTACGTTAATTACAAGAAGGGCCGTGTGTGCATTGATGCGATACTATACGTTATGTATCTATGTACCGCGCAGAAGATGCGTCAAAGCCTCGCTTGCCTGGGCTCAAGTAGTTTAGAGTAAGACACTACCAGCCTAATCCTCAACTGTAGTTGCATAATGTATTTTGTCGAAACTCACCCCATATACAGTTGTCGTGTCGTCCTAATAGTAAAACACACA
>JAABLL010000846.1:0-11412 GCA_012295475.1 Phytophthora gonapodyides | reverse complement strand
ATAACCTGTAGGCACTCAGCATAATCTTGAAGTCGTTCTCCTGGCTGCTGCACTCGTCGTGATATCTTCAACTGGGTCTCGTACATACTGCGACAGCGGTTAGACCTCCTCTTTATCCGTGCTGACAACCACTCCCATGTTCGATCATGTGCAGGCTCATTCTGACATACTGCACAGAACCACCGTTAAACAGATGCTCGGACACTCCATGATAAAGCTCAGCCGAATTCCACGTCACACCACCCAACACTTTCCACGTCACACCACCCAGCACTAGTTGGCTTTCCACCTCCCTCGGCACCGAAGCTAGCCACAACTCGGCAGACTCGCTTGACTTCCCGCTAAACGCTTCAATCTGGGGCTCCTTACGTCGCCGTCGTGGCGAATCGGACGTAACGACCGCTGCTTGTACTACTTCTTCTTCGAGGCATGCTGCCTGCTGCATCGCGCTTCTCTTCACCGCGTTGGTACTCGGCGCTCCCTCCGAACGTAGCCTCTCGTCGTCCTCGGTTTGCCGGCGTCGTGCCTGTCCTCGTGCTGCTACTCTGTTGCAGCTATCAGCTTCACTCAGGGCTCCTCCATCAGCATCTCCTGGACACGGAATCAGCACACGATGCTTCTTTCTTGGCGGCGTCACTATCTTCTCCGTGTCAGCTTGGAAACTGCATCCAGCTTTACTCGTCCTCGTCAAACGCTGCATCGTCAGCCAACCTCGCAATCTTATAAGCGTCTGCTCACCAATTAACGCTCTCAGCCTCAAAATTCAATCAGCAGGAACTCCACAACGGCTTCCAGCTTCAATCGATCTCCAGCACCGACAGTCAATCAAATGCGGGAGTGCTCAATCAAATTCAAGCGCACGGAATGGTTACCGCACTTGCGGAGGAATGGTTACCCCGCTCAGTCAGTATAAGGGAGATTTGCCTCACCCGCACGGAATGGTTACCGCACTCGCAGAGGAATGGTTACCTCGCTCGAGACAACCTCAGCCACCTTTTCCCTCAGCAAATACCTCAACCACGCTCTCTTCTCTCCAATCACCCCTCTCAACCACTCTTTCTCTTCGGCTGCCTGGGTTCGTGATCACAAAGGCCGAGCTACGTATCAGCACTCGTTCCTCGACGCGCTGACCGTTTTAGTCAGCCCCTGTATGACCACCAAGTAAGAATCCTCTGTCTAATCGCTCTTGTTCGCCTAGTTCGTCAGCAAGTTGTCGTAGTCGAGGCTCTCGCGTGCTAGTGTTGTGTCTGGTCAGCTCTTCGCTGCAGTCGCTCTTCCGGCGCAAGTTCTGTTATCTCTAAAAACGCTGCACATGCATGACTTTCGTGGTGTTCGGCTGTTCAACTAGCAACCACGCCTCTTGCCTGAAAGATCTCCAGTCTTCGGGGTATCTCGCGAACAGCCACATCGTATGATGGTTGCTCCTTCAGGGCTCGCCAGCCATTGCGTCTGTTGGTCGCGGGTATTCTGCTGCGTGTTGATCATCTTGTTGATCCTGCTGCTGCTCGTTGGTCCTCCGAGTCCGTGTTCGTCAGGGTTGGGAAAGCCCAAGGGATTTCATCCCTGTTAATTAATCCTTATGCTGTTCAGGACAGCATAAGACCGATTTCCTACCCTCCGCGTTCAAGGGGTTAAAAGGGGTAGGTAATCCGTCAAAAACAATGCTTCAAGATTGGTAAAGTTCATAAACAAAACTCTCTATCTTTAGACAACCGCCTCTTCGATGATGAACTCGAAGTCGCTGCCTTCGTCTACACATTGTCCTTCTAGCAGTGACAGTTCCTCTAGTAGCGCTACCAGCTCGCTCGACGCAACACAGCTCGCACTTGGCTTGAGCTTGCTTCCTCTAAATCCATTGGAAATAATCGTGGCACGACAGAGATGCCCATGAACCTCCAATCCAGTCGCATATCTTGGCCCTATCTGAGGCAATCAGCTTGAACTTCGTGCCAGCAACTCGAGGCCTCGTGATCTGGTCTTGCATGTCGGCATCCCATTTGTCGGACGCTTCGAAGTCGTTGATGTCGGCGGCTTCAGCGAGCTCACGGGCTTCCACGGTCAGCATCTGTACTGAGACAGGAACTCCCTCGTCTCGAAGCTGGTTGACCCACACTACAATGCTTTCCTCTGTTTCCTTACATAGAATTGTAGACGTCCCTACCTCGCGAAGCTTCATGTGAGTTCCCTTGTGAGCGCAAGCAGCTTCCTCCAGCTTGGTTTGCTCACGTCGCCAGCGCAGAATTTGGACCCGCTTGCTTTGATACGACTTATCTGCTAGGTTGGGGTAGAAAAGAGCAACCGTGGCCTTCATATCCCCCGAACGTTGAAGTCTCCCCAGAAACGCTAGCTTCTTGTCGATGGATTCTGCATGGAGCTTGTACTGCTGCACGTGGCGGCCATAGCCGCCGCGCCGGGGGCGCCCTTTAGGCTTGACACGAGCCATTCACTTTTTGCTGTGAATTTTCTGAACAAGTGTCACTGTTTTCACTTTAGTGTCATGTATCGCTCAACATGCGATGTTTTGGGATTGCTGTTCTGAGCAACGATTGGCTGGAGGAAGGGTGTATCGCTCTACATGCAGTATCGCTTTACATGCGAAATACGGTAAACGTTTTAAAAGTTTTTACCAACTGGTTCGCGTCACCGAGTAGAATCGTACCTAAACGAGACGATACTGTAAAAACAACGATAGTTTACGAGGAAAAAACGAGCGAAAATACCGCACATCAAATTTATGAGTAGCGGGTTTCAGCACCCAATTTTTATTCTTACACACGGAAATGGTGTTGAAGCACTAATAGAATAGGTTGTCGCACACACCAATGTCTCTAGAGTCTCCACCCAAAATCCAGATTTGTAGCACTTTAGTTTAGGGGACGTGTCCCCGACTGGAAAACTCCGACTGGAAAGCACAACACACAATTTAACCTTTCGCCCAGAAAGCCCCGGCGTGCTCACAAACTGCTTTTGCGGGGTAGCACGGAGTTAAACAGTACCCGCGGGAGCAGCTAAGGAGCTCCCAGTTCCGGAGCTCCCGTACACAAGCAGACCAGCCATATGCATGTATAACTTGCCCTTCAAGCTCAACTAAGATCGATATTTTTCTGAAGGAAGGCTACGGATATGCGATAGTATATTATCCCGGTGCTATTTACTCGTCTAGCGATCACAAACCAGCGTATCCCCAGGCGCGTGGGGCCACATCGAGTTCTTACCCGTCAGAATGAAGCAGCTCTTGAAAGGAGATACTCCTAATCGTTTTTTGCTGGCGCCGTTGAAAGCTCCACTCAGCTTAGACCCTGAAAAGGCAAATCTGAGCGAGTGGTAGCTATGTGTTCATGCCGGTCAAAATAACAGCGTTTACCAGAGGTAGTCGATGTCGATTAGTTTCGTCAGTACCACTTCAAAGGCTTGATATAAATTGTGCTCCTTTAGTATCTTCAGGAGAACCTTGATGCAGGTACATGTAGTTGTGGTGAGGTATCTTGCAAATTTTCCCAGAAATACGACCTCGGACTTGAGCGGGGTAGTCACTCGGCTCGGACTAGGTCCTGGTCAAGAGGGTGTGTGGGCACCTCCTTCCTCGTGATCCCTTTCCTTAGGCTCTTCCTAGGGCTACGAAAATGTGTCTCTCTCTCTCTCTCTAGTCGAGATGTAGCTAGACCGGAGCTGCGCGCTCTTGCTTGGTAGGTCCTGGACTTGCACATGCGAGACTTCTTCTTTCTTGCCCGAAATGCCCCGGTTTTTTTCTTCATATACACGACAATCTGCACACCAAAACGTGTCCTCTTCTTCTCAGGTCTCGGACAGTCGGCCTTGACAGCTTCTCTTTTCTTCTCGGGTGGTTCTAGCTAAGAACCCCTGACCGGCCTTTCTCCTTTTCTCTACCAGTCCCGGCTTAGGGCTGGGAGACTCGCTCCTTCCGTCCCGGAGTCTGGAACGCTCTGCGAGTTGTCGACCTGGGATAGGCGTGCCGTATGTCCAGCGCACTCGCCGCACGCTGGGACTTCCGCGCATCCCGCCTTCTTTCAGGCGAGCGATGCGAGTCCGGGATAATTATCCGGGACCTCGCGAAACCAACAACTCCCGGGAACCGTATAACCCAGGGAGGTGTTCTGCCGAAACCTCAGGGACGATCGCCTTCGCCCCGATGATATGAAGCACCACTGTGTTGCCAGGCGAAGCCAGGAACCAGGGGTGGGGATATGGACTAACGAGATCCGCCACGTCGAGACAGGGAAGACCTTGCGAACTGGAGTTGAATTTGTTTGGAGGACTTATTTACGCTGTCTAGAAGCTTAGTCGTCGCGCTCGCTTGCTTCTTTCGGGGGAAATTGAACTCTGTTTGAAATCTTACACATGCAAACACGCAAACACAATACACTTTCTGGGTGCATCATCACATAGTTGTTTACTTATCATCGCACTTTTGGCATTGGAGATGTCTTTAGGGATCACACGAAAAGTTGGATCCGTCATGATCATCGTTGCCTATACAAAACTCCTGCGGATGTCAGCACTTGGATCATACCTACTGATGACTGCTGAGACGCAGTGGAAAGCTGAGCAATGCTTTGTCTACGAGACGCGCGGATTCTGACGATAACTGAAGGGGTCTCATTCAGCGCTCGCTGGATGAGACTCAACTTGATCGAGAGAGGCTCCTTGTCCACGTCGATGTTGAAGTTGGCCATCTCGAAGTCGTCGACCGAGGGGTTGTACGAGTACACGTACTCGGAGAAGTCCGTGAATGCGATGGGGATGCGCCCGAGTGTGTACTGGCGTCCTGTGTCGGAGAAGTAGACGTCTATGATGAGCTGCTGGACGTCCGAGTCCATCAAGTAGACGTTGAGCGCTGAGCCATCCGTGAAGGCGCCGCGACCCGATGATCTCCTGGTACGTCTTCGTCGCGTCCATGAAGACGTCGGCCGCATCGTCGCCGGCATCTTAGATCTCCAGCGTCGAGTTCGCGAGGCGGTCACCGGCTTTCGACGTCTGGAAGATCCCAGCCTGGTTGCTGGGGAGCGACAAGTACTCGGTCGACACGGAATCGCAGCTCATGGCGTTGCACACGCAAACGCCCTCGATGTATCGCTGGTACCGAGTCGACCACGAGGAGCAGGACGCCGCGACGCCGCGACGCCGTGCTGGACCACGAAGAGCGCGCCGGCGAGAGACAGAAGACGTGCCGAGGCCTGGACACGCATGCTTGTCGATTCCCTGACAGCATGAACTGATAGCGGCAGGCTGTGTACGTCGGGTAGAAACATGGCAAGGTGAATGAAGAGTATCTGATCGGAAGGCAGCCTGGCGCGAAGGTATCGGTTGGCAAGGGCTTTATCAGATACGATCGAGATTTCTCTGGATGTGATGCATTTCGTTAGTTGACTCTTGCTTTCGTTAGTTAACATCCCGGTGATGGTGTCGATTCCGTGCTTAGCACGCGTTGTGGTCCGAGGTGGTGGGCTCGGGGGGCTCCGATGCCGAAGAACCAGCAGTCGAAGTCGAGCTGCTCGTAGCTGGGGTAGCCGTCGTGGTGCTGGGTGTGACCGTAGCGGCACCCGAGCTACTCGTGGAAGAGCTGGAGCTGCTTGAGGAGACCGGAGTGGACGTCGACTAAAAAGAGCTGGGTACCTGTATCCCGCTGGATAACGAGATTACGGTGTTGTCCATGAATGAGCAGTTAAACCCCAACGAGTGAATTATTGTCTGGACGAGCTAGGCGATGACACCCCGTTGGTCGACGAGAGCGAGGTGCAGATCGGAGAGGAACATCATGAATTCCGGGCATTGATGTTGAAGCTGCTGCGCGTGTACCGGAAGTTGACGAAGAACACAGGAGATTGCCCACCAGCCACGGCTCTCAACATGCAGCATCACATTGACACCGGCGATGCCTCACCAGTATTATTAAAGTGACGTCGACAGGCCCACGCGGAGGACCAAGTTGTGGGTAGTAACGTGACTAAGATGCTCAGTGCAGGAGTTATTGAAGAAGGCGATGGCGCCTGGGGCTTCCCAGTTGTCCTGGTTCGGAAGAAATATGGCGAGGTCAGATCAGGACGCTGAATAAGCTGACTAAGAAGGACGTGTACCCCTTACCTCGGATCGACGAAACTCTGGGAGCGCTGGGCGGCGTATTGTTGTTCACCACCCTGGACTTGAAGGGCGGATACTGGCAAATCCTGGTGGCTCCTGAAGATCGTGACAAAACAGCGTTTCTGACCAAGAAGGGCTTGGACCGTTTCGTCCGCATGTCATTTGGGCTAACCAATGCCCCCTCTACCTTCCAGCGGATGATGAACCAAGTGCTACGGGGCCTGACGTGGAGTACGTGTCTCGTTTACCTCGACGACATCGTCATTTTTACACGGGGTGGCATCGCGCGTCACGTGGTGGAAGTGGCCAGTGTGCTGGAGCGATTGGGGGCTGCAGGATTGACGTTGAAGCTGCGGAAGTGCAGATTTGCAATGCGATCCATGGAGTACGAGCTTAGCAATGAAGGTGTGCGGCCGGTGCAGCGGCTGGTATCGGCTGCACAGTAGTTCCCGAGGCCACGAGATGCTGCGGAAGCGAAGCGCTTCGTACACTTGGCTGGCTATTACCGACGATTCTTGGCAGGTTTCGGGTCTCTGATGGCGCCAATTACCAACATGCTTCGAAAGAATGTCGATTGGGAATGGACCCCGACGCAAGAGAGCACATTCGCGCGTGTGAAGACGGTCCTTACTGAAAAACCATTGCTTCTCTATCCCGACTTCCGACTGCCGTTTCGGGTAGCCACGGATGTGAGTACGGTCGGGTTGGGCGCTTGCTTGATGCAAGATCAAGGGAGAGGGTGGCAACCCATTGCTTTCGCAAGTAAGGTAAATAGCGACGCGGAACGTAAGTACAGCATCACCGAGCTGGCGTGTCTCGCGGTCGTCTAGGCCATCAAGCTGTTTCGCCGCTATCTGTATGGCCGGACCTTCACGATCCTGACTGACCATGCAGCTCTGAAGTGGCTGATGACAAGTAACAACTTCACTGGTAACCTGCATCGTTGGGCGCTGACCCTCCAAGAATATGCGTTTGACGTGCAATATCGGCCTGGAAGTACCAGTGTGGTGGTCGACGCCTTATCGAGGCCCCCAGCGAAGCGGATGGCCGCTGTGGGAAGAAGACGACGATTGCGAGAAGGAAGTTGCCGTACGGCCGATCAGGACGATGTCCAGACAAAGATGATGAGCGATAGGGTCGCCAGACAAGATAGGAAGCGTGGCCGACCACAGTCAGCGGAACCATTGGTGACACCGGACGGTGTGGACAGCCAGGAATTGCGTGGTCAAGGAGCCGAGACAACTGCGGTGACCCAGGCTGCCCAAGGACCTGACACTGCGAATGCGTCGGTTGTTGAGTCTGACGTACTAGCGGAAGAGGCACTACCAGGACCTGACTCGACGACCAAGCCACCGCGAACGACGCGAAGTATGAAAAGCGCAGCCAGACCAACCCGACCAATTACCCGTGCGGAAAAGAGGCGTCGGGAATAAGCGAAGCAACAAGTATACCGGGCGGCTTCCGGGAGTCAGCGACGGACTCGCGGGATTACCTAGCAGACGTAGCCGTCGTGCAGGCAGTCCGGGAACTGCACGACGATCGGACACGAATGAAGATCCCCATATCCCGGCAAGAGGCGTTGCGACGAACGTCTTCGGAATCCCGTGAAGTACATCCTCCTCTCGTTCAAGCGACCGATGTCGTAGAGCACGCCCGTGGCGCATCTCCGGCAAAAGCTACAAGAACACCTGCACCCCGTGCCACGCTACTTAACAACGGCGATGCGTCGGCCAGCGACGCAAACGACCAGAGTCAACAGCCTGGAGCGGTGATTCAAGGACCTCGAGCCCTGCCGCCCAATGGAGGACTATCTCAACGACCCCAAGAACGAGAGGACCGGGCGGTCGTACGATTATCTGAAGAAGGCGCACGAAGAATGAACGCTACGCTACAGCTGTCTGATCACGACATTCGCGAAGCCCAGGGGAAGAGCCGACTGGTTCAGCGGGTGTTGAACGACGGACAACATCGAGGGATGAAGGTGACGGCGGAATTCGGGCTGGCGATGATCTGGACGAAGTGCGGAAGGCGAGTGATCCCGCCACCAGCGCTATGGGCCGTCGTATTCAAGGATGCCACGACTCGATCTGGGCCGGACACTTGCGAACGTCTCATACTTACGCTCGAGTTTCGCAGTTCTATTGGTGGCCCAATCTCCAACGAGAAGTCAAGCAATGGATCCGCGGTTGTCAGGAGTGCGGTACCCCAAAGGCACGTCCCATGGAAGTGATCCCGCCACTGCGCAGCTTACGGGGCGGAGACGTGGGTGATCGTTGGGTGCTAGATGTTGCGGGTCCATTGCCCGTGAGTGACGGTGGAAATCGGTACGTAATTGCCGCAGTGGAATATGTCACGCGAAATGCAGTGGCTGCGGCGGTTGAAGATCACACAGCTGAACGCGTTGCAAAGTTCCTGATGCAGTCCGTAGTGCTGAAGTTTGGAGTTTTCCGCAAGCTGCAAACGGATGGGGCACCCGAGCTCACCGGGAAGATCATCAATCAATTAGTCCTGATGCTACAGGTCGAGCAGATTAATCCGGTCCCGTACCGACCACAGATGGTGGGCTTGGTGGAACGCTTCAACCGAACTTTGAAGGACCTCGTTGCTACCTACATGCACAGGGATCAGCAAAATTATTGGGACGTTTGGGTCGACTTCGCACTCTACGCTTATAACACGGTGGCGCTGTCACCCAACGAGTTGATGCTTGGCCGGCGGTTGAGGCCGCCCAACGAGTTGCTGCGCCAAACGAATCGAGCCGAAGCCGGCGAGTTGACCGCTTACTATCGCAGATTGTTGGCTGTTATGCGGAGCAGTCATGAGTATGCTGAATTGGCCCGCCAACGTGAGCAGCAACGCTAGCTCGCTACTACAACCGCCGGGTTCGAGAACGACGGACATTCGCTATCGGAGATCGGGTGTGGATGTATCGGCCGCCGCGGGGACCAAAGACCACCAAGTTTGTCCATCAGTGGATCGGGCCTATGCGCGTGGTTAACACGGTGCGCTACGACAACTACTTGATCCGGCGGGAAGACACGGTGGAACCATACGAGCAATTTATAGCGCACGTGCCGTTTTTGGTGACGTATCACCAACCGACGACATTGTTAGAACGTGTGGCGACCGACACTGAGGCGCAACTCGAGTATGAAGGCGATATCGAATACAGAGACCATGTCGAGGCGGCAAGAGCAACTCCTAGCGCAACGACGGCGGCTGTGCAGAGAGTTTCGTCAAATAGCGCTGGTCAACGGCCGCGTCGTGCTTCAAACGCTGCGGACGTCTGGGATTGAGCGGATGAGAAGCTGGTGGAGCGACGAAGTCGGCGACGACGCAACAAGGCTGGGCGTTACGTCCTGGCGTACGAGCTGCAGCCACGCGGGCCTACTCCTGGGACTTCCAATGGGGATAGATGATGGATCGGCATCTCGGAGTACGACGCCATGCTCGCGGACGACAGAGTCGTGGAAGACTCTGATTCTGAAGAAGACGTGTAGCGGGTCAGGAAATCGAGCAGCTGACCATCAGGTGATGACGGGGGCGGTGGCTTCAACCAGACTAGCGTGAGCCATACGGCCAAGCCAAGCAAGATCGCGAACGTACGGCTGGCGTCGAGGTTCAAGGAGACGCGGCGGGTGGCGACGAGCGAGGACCACAGGGAGCTAAGATCCTTGTGGGGGGGTCGCCTCGAGCAGGGAACCGAATCAGTGGGCGGTGACCCGGGGTTACCCCAACAACCCGGTGCCCACATTACCTACTGAAACGAATATTCTTTATAATAGACGAGGGTCATGGCTCATACTTTTTTCGGGTTGCTGGAGAGGCCCGCCCTGTTTTCGCTGTTGGATGTTGGCGATGGCAACGCCCGTTGTGATGTCACCGTGCCTTCGGCTTGTTCATTTTCGAAGCCGCCCTATCGCGAATCGAGCGATTGGTATCTGGATTGAAGTTTCTTCACCCCAACCTCACCCAGCTGAGCATACGCACGCTCCAAAGCGCTTGGTCGGTCTTGTTTCGGGCGCTGCTGCCGTGGTGTGGTTTGGTTGGGGCCGACAGGCCCACCTCTTCGCCGCTCGGTGCTCATCTAAACGACAAAGCGAGGTTCCCTTAAACAACCACCAGGATAAAAATAAATATTTCAAAGCTTGTTCCTGGAATGGATGGTGACCCGGGTCACCGCCCACTGGTTCAAGTGTGCAAATTGTCAACGCCATTTTTATCACAGCTTGATGTCGAGTTATCATTGAGCTGCCTACCTCAAATACGGCTCGAACTTGGCCTTCTGACAATCCTTGCCGCAGCAGCGCAATAACCATTCCCTCTGCTTGATCGTGTTCTGCGCTACCCATCTCGAATCAAGCAACTTGTTCGTCTCTTGAAGTTGAGCAACAGCGTTGGTACCGAAAGTATCTCGCACGATTAAGGGCGCTTTGACGGATCTGTTTTTCCTTGGCTTCGTCTGCATGGACCCTTCACTGCCACCTGAACGCCGCTGCACAGGCGGCGAGGGGCTCACTATCCTGTCGACCGCGCCAATCTTGAAGTGAGCGGCTCTCGGGCACCTGCCCCAAAATAAATAAGTAACTCCGTCGGGGTTACTTTCTTTTGCGACGCCCCGGGTCACCGCCAACCTGTTCATATACTGTGAAACCGGATCTAGCTACGTACATGCAGGAGAGGATGCAGTTGTTACCTTTGCTATCGTCGGGACTGATTGAGCGATGCCGCTGAGAAAGTCGACTGTGGTGGAGCGCTGGCGCGAGTGGCGGCTCGCAACGCGGCGAAAGTGATTCTCATACTGCCGGCGATGGCTGCGCGCGTCGTGGAGTTGGTGAGAACGCTCTTGTTGCTGACGATTGAGGGGGGTTTCGTGAGGTTGGTGCGGATGTTGGAGAAAGCGGTGTCTCTGAACACAAGGTATGCGTTCACAATGGCCACGTCGACAAGACCCATGAATATGGACTTGTATTACTTCTTGCACCAAGGCTGCATCTGCAGCGAGTAACGTTGGAGGCGAAGCTGGTCGTGAATGTCGACTCCATCCATCCGCCGGTGATAATCCCGTAACATAGCTGGACAAGGAATCGTCTCTCTTCTATCTCCACGCTAGTGCCGCGCAGTTCAATAGCATACCAAAATAAAAATTTACTTATTTGCCTTAGAAAAAAAAAGCACGTACTGCATGATTCCATAGTTCGGCTTGACCCTGTGGGCGTGCTCCATGGTGCACCTATAGTTTGTCCGAGCGCTTTCGGGTTCTGTCGCGCGCTCTGCTGGACAACCCCGATCGTCGGCGAGAGAAATAGGAGC
>JAABLL010000844.1:0-11437 GCA_012295475.1 Phytophthora gonapodyides | reverse complement strand
TGAATTTCTTTGGCAGGGAAGCGCCGAAGTCTGGAATACCGCTCATGATCGTGTCTTTAATCACTCGATCTATATAGTTCGAGATATAAACAACTATGAGTTCTGGTTTCTCGTACCCGCAGCCAATTTTTACATCGCCTATCTATAACCCTGCATTCTATCTGTCATTGGATGCGAGTGGATATCTAACCTATGATTATGCACAGACGCTTTATCTTGATAAGAATGATTACCGCATGACTTACATCACAGGAATTACCCCGGGAACAGCAACACAAGGTATAGCCCTTGTCCCAGGTACTAACAATGATATTAGTGGAATTGGAGCATTATCATGTAGCAGTCTAACCGTGAATGGTTCCAGCGTTTCATCTCCGCCCTCGTACGTAGTCGGGATCACGCCTGGAACGGCAGCGAACAACAAAGCTCTAATCCTTGGTGCATCTGGTGAGATCGCTACGATTACATCGCTGACCGCAACTAACATCTATGGTAGCGCTCTTTCGCTTACCTCGCCAACCGCTGGGTTTCAAACGCTGTTAAGCGCTGTCAATACCTCAAGTGGGGTTAGTTGTCAGATTCAGGTGGGTAATACCGAAGCGTTCGTCGGCTGTAGTAGCAACCACAACATTGTTATCATGGGGAACGGGTCTCGTCTGATAACGTGCCTACCAGGTGGTAATATTGCAGTCGGCGGCACTACGACTACGTACAAGCTTGGCGTCAATGGAAGCATCAATTGCACTAATCTCTATCGAAGCGACACTATTTGTGATTTACCTCTAATTCAGGGAATTATCACGTTAGGCACGGCCTATGGAAGCAAGGCTTTAACCTGCAATAGCACACTCGATACAGTTGGCATCAACTCGCTAACCGCGGTTGTGCTAATCGCTGATACGATATCTAAAATCGGAACTCAAACGATGACAGCTACTACTTTGAATCTCAATCCAACGACTCTTCAGATCCGTGGCACAACGCTATCCGCAACAGCGACAGAGCTCAACGCTCTAAGTGGTCTCACCGCGACATCTACTGAACTCAATTACAATGATATTACAACGCTTGGGTCTTTTCAAACATCGAAAACGATGACGCTGGATGCATCCGGACGTGGAGTGATGCCGCTTGGAACAGATGATACAAACTGTATTCGATACTCAAGTGGAACATCTTTTCGCGAAACTATTAATATCTATCGCACGACGGATACTTCTGGTTTGATTATTGCTTCAAAAACCAATGGCGTATCAACGAGTAAATCATATCCAATTTTACGATTGATATCGACCTCCGATCCGGCTAATTTAGGCACTGGAAGCGGAGTATCAGCAACCACGAATGATCTTTTGCGAATCGATTGGAACGATAAACCAACCAGTGGCTTCACATCTCAAACGCATCGTTTATGTTTTGACATAGGATCAACACGGCCTTACTATAGTGGATCGGGCTGGGCCCACACTTTCGGAATTGCCACAAGTGGAAATTGCTTTTCTATCAATGTAAATGGCACAAGCGCCATCCCTGGCAGCGATTGCTTGTACATTGTTGCTGATACGATCAACAAAATGCTATACAACACCAATACGCCGTATACTAACGCAGCCTGGGGAACGGCCAATATCACTCTCAGCCAGGGCAATATCTACATCAAAAGCTCTAATGATCTCAATGGTAATTCTACAACTTACGACATGCCACTTATGGTGGAATCGAGTAATGCCACACCCATTCAATTTGGTGTAGAACTGCATAATGGTACGAGTGCAACGACAGCAAATGCTGCATTTGTTGGGACACTGACCTCAAATGATCTTGCGTTTATGACTGGGAATAATAGACGAATGACCATTACATCGGCTGGAAGAGTCGGCATTGGCACCGGTACGCCCGTTGCTCCGCTTCAGGTATCATCTACCGTGTCCTATACTTGGAATAGCACTGGAGCTGTTGGAACGACTGTTTATCGTTTGAGAACGGATTCTGGTAATACGGAGACGGCAACGGGAACTCCTATCACTTATACGAACGTCTGTGCTATATATAACGGCTACATAGGCTGCGAGGCTATGGTTTCGCAATCGGACCGTCGTTTGAAGCAAGATATCGTCGATGTGCCTGTTGAGCGCGTAGAGTGCTTATACAAAGCATTAACCGTGAAATCATACCATTGGAAGGCTCAACCTGATAAGCCAAAGGAACTTGGTTTGATCGCTCAAGACGTATTGGATCAGGGTTTCGTCGATTTGGTAGCTAAAATACCCGATAGCGATCCACAGCTTGAACAAAGCAATGATCCATGGTTGGAACCTAAAGGCGTGAAACTACACGTTGATTATAGCAAGCTCAGCGTGTATAACGTGCGAATGATCCAATCGATGATGGAAAGAATTGATGAGTTGGAAGCTAAAATAGCTAAACTAACATAGCCATGCCCCCCTTCACGTTTCGAAAATCTCATCGGAAGGGTAAGAAATATGATGCTCTGCTTGCTGACGGTCGCATTGTATCTTTCGGTGGTCTGCGTGGGGATGGTAAGCCTTATGCTCAATACAAAGATAGAACGTCTTTAAAAGCCTACTCAGCTTATGACCATAAAGACAAAAAAAGGCGTAAAGCGTATTACTCTCGCCATGGACCTCTCGATGAGGAAAATCCATACACAGCGGATTGGTTCTCCAAGAAATATCTTTGGTAGCATATAGCATAATCATGGGTTGTATGCCAAGTAAAGAGATCAAAACGAATTTAACGTCTGATAATCCAAATCAAGTCGTAGGATCAACCATGCTTAGAGCGGATCAGATAGTAGTCTTAGGGGATTCAGTATTCCTCCCAACCAAAAATGCTGATGGTGAGGATGCTATACTTGAGATATCTATCAACGATAAAAAAATCGAAGTCCATCGAGGATATCGAAATAAACTCGTACGAAGTGGTATCGCTTAGATAGCAAACGTCTTCACGGTTTTAGTCTTTTTTTTCGGCTGGTAAGCCCACATACGACCACCCTCAGTTTGGGTTGATGCATCTACCTTCCTGATTGACTTATCGAGATCAGTGGCCCATACGGCTGCCTGAGTCTTCTGGGGTCGATCGTGAATGATAAGATTCTTCATGATTGCTTTGAGTTCAGCGACATTGTTATCTGCGTTATCACCATAACTACCAGCTGAGCTGGAAATAATGCGGGGGTTAAAGAAGAACATAGTGTTTATAGTAGTCGCGTTATAATTTCTTTGAATTCCTTATCGTCAATCAATCGATTGCTGTACATATCCACCGTGAGAGACTTGAGCTGCTTGATGATGCTTGGATTATCATTCCCGAGCTCGATCTCGCCTTTTAGCTTGTCATACTCAGCGCGAAGTGTTTCAAGTGGATCCGTGAGCTTATCGTGGAAATTGTACTGGAGATGAGTTATGGCAAGGATCTCCTTGAACATTTTTTTATCTTCTACGCTGAGCTTGTCATACGTTGGTTGATCAATATGGTTCTTATATACGAGCGTTCTAATCATACATTGGAGACTATCACTGATCTGACACTTAGGACCGCATTTGCGACGGTTAGGTTGAACGATAACAAGTGTCTTAGCATCAAGGTCAGGGATACGAATGTATTTGCTCCCGAGTTGCTTGTAGGTGTATGCGCTGGGTGTTGCTAAGCCCTGAATCTCATTGAGATTGTAAGTTCTTCCACGTCTGACAACGCCTTCCAGTGGGGCTACGCCTGCTCCTCTTAGACCACGCCCTTTAAGTCCCTGTCCGCTAACCTTATTGAGCATATCATTCATAACTCCGCGAACTGATCTATCATTTTGTAGCTCGACAAATTCTTCAACATACGGATTTTTAGCATTGCTATATGCTTTCGATTTCGCGTTGAAAACTGCTTTAGTAGCTCTCATAGCTGATGTCGCTGCCTTTAGAGCTGATCGAGATGCTTTTGAGCTATTGGTCTTGACTGCCTCCTTTGCTTCATCATATCGCTTTTGAGCCTCTCCATAGTCTTGATAAGCTCTTTCAGAGTCTTCGTGTAGATATTGTAATTGCTCTTCATTATCAGCTTGAACATATGGTTCAATAGATTGACGTCTGATATATTGACCTGTGCTCATGAGAGCTTCGTTCAATATTTTGAGATTATCATCAAGTGTTTTGCGTGTCTGCTGATCGAGTTTCTTTTCTTCAACCGATTTTGCTGTATCATCATTGAGATATTCATTCAATTGATCGAAACCATCGAGCAACGATATGAATGTATCCATCCATCTAATTTTCTTCATCAAATCTGTAAGAGCTACTCCCGATACTTGTTTATGATTAGTAGTATTTCCATTCCTAATATTCAATGGTTTTGTTTCAGATGGCTGCCCGATATAATAGTCAGGATGTTGTTTAATACCATTCTTGCTGTTAATAATAGGGAATAACCTATATGAGATTTTTACACCATTAGAATTAAGTTTTGTTTTGAAGTGAGGTTCATTAATGTCATTTATCCGAAGCTAACGCCATCTAATGTCCGTTGGTAGCTCATGCCATTGTTGCATGCAGCTGCCTTGCAGGCGCCTTCGTGCGTGGCACTGGTGGGGCCTGCTCACCGTGAAGTTACACCGGGCCGAGCCTGCTGGAGTCCTGTGTGGTGTAGCCTTGTTCCGCCATCCAGTAATCAGTATCAGGTGTGGCATGTGCAAGAATTGCCGCCCACCTCGTTCCGCCATGCGGGTTCAGCTCCGCTGTCCATTCCAAGTCCTGGGACGTGGATATCACTGCCCGCCGGATTTCATGAGCAGTCCGGTTGTACTCTCGTGGTTGGAGTGTCCAGTTCACCACGCCCACCGCGTCTGCTAGTCGCCTCGCCTTCCAATACGCCCCCTGTTGCTCCTTCCGCCTAGGAGGTAGTCTCATCGTCTGTTGTTGTAGCGGTATAAAGTTGTCCCCGACCACGTGGACATGTCCCCACTGGTGCCGTCGGCAGGCTCGCATCGCTTTAAGTATGCATATGTGTGTGGCGCTGGCGGCTCCTTTCACTGATCCCGTGAGCCGCGTGCCGGTCAGATATAGCACCTTCACAGACCCGGTCCCCGCTGCCGCCCCGACGACCAATATCCCGCACGCCGTAGCCGCACTCGTGACGTCCACGCCGGCCGCAATGAACACCACTATGGCCGTGTTTGCCGACCTGAGCGGTGCCGCGGGTCGCTCCCAGCGGCCTCCTAGCATGGCGCAGATGGTGGTCCTCATTCGCGCCATCACTCCGTCGATCGGGTGGGGGAGGGCATCCATCGTGATATCTGCATGCCCACGTGTCAGGCGAGTAGCCAGTCCCGCCTCATGATGGCCGCTAGATACATCATTATGGGGATCGAAGAAGGCGACCCGCCACCTCCAAGTACAGTGGAGATAGAGCGCCGCTCCGATGGCCCAGCATTGGTCGATGATTTTGTCGACTCCTCCATTGATCCTGTCATCTAGCTCAGCACAGCAGTCCACTGCAATCCGCCCCGTGACCGCCAATATGTCCGCCGGCCGCTCCTTCAACGTCAGAGCAAAGATGGCTTCTTCCATTCCTTCTGGTCGTAAGCCGGCCGCCTGCCAGCGATCCAGGAGTACGCGGCGCAGTTTGCGCGCGGCGGGGCACGACCAGAAGACATGATGCAGGTCGACCGTCCCTGCCCTGATGCATTCTGGGTGTGGGCAATGCAGCCCTCCCGACACCGGGTTGTAAGTGGATAGTGCGTGATGTTTCACCCGTAGCAAGATCTGCTCCCCCCACGGCGTCAACCCCACCACTTTCCGAATGGCGTTCCACTTGAGCTTGTTGAGGCCCCTCGCCGCATCTCTACTGTGTGTCCCCCATTTCGTGGCAGCTTTGGCGGCTATGCGACGTCCCATCGCGAAAGCCCTCTTGTTCAGATGGGCTTTGAAATGTGTTGCACTAGGCGTCCATCTTCGGCGTCCAACCCACAGGCAGACCATCCGCGACAGCCTCGGATGCGGGTGGACAAACCCAACTGCAGCACCAATTTCTGTGGCTAACTGCTGTTCGAGATCCCCGTGCGTCTGAATCGTTCTTCCGGTGCCACCATCGCGTTCGTCATGTGTCAGCCGCAGGATTCTCATCTCGGGCGTGAGCCTCCTCCGTACAGTTGACATAGTTCCATCCGGTGTCCGATACCTGATGAGCCCTTGGTGGTCACCGGGCTGCAGGAGTTGCGGGAAATTCAGGATCATGAGATGCATGAGTTGGTCGATCTGCGCCCGAATGGTTCCGTCCATGACCTGTGTAACTATAGTGAGGTGAAGGTCCCCACGATCGGTCCATGTCCAGTGGACGATGTCCTTGAGCTGGTGACCCGCCTTGCCCAGCGCACGGTATGTTGTGGCCGGGTTCACAGCAGTACCGTTCGGAGTGTAAAGCCTCATGGTCGCAAGCACCAGGTAAGGCACCCACTCATTGCAAAATTCTCCATACAAGTTGGTATCCGCCTTGCCGTACATGTCTGCTACCGTGCCACGATAGTCTTGAAGGGGGAAAACCCCAGTCCTCCCCGCCCACGAGATCCTGGTCCCCACTCCAAAGTACAGAAGGCAGCTCAGCGCCGACACCATGGCTGGTTTGGCCGCTGACACCGTCATTCCACCATATCTGCCACAAACTTGCGTCCCTGTAGCCCAGAGAGAGGACCCCAGTCTCAGGCCACCCCCGGCTGCTGGAACGAGGCACGGTGCAACCATCAACCTCTTGTGCTCCGCGTCTGTGCCTGTGTCGGCTAGTACATCGCCGACGATGCGGTGTGCAGGAGTCGCCCACAGTGCCCATTTGGCCACCGCCACCGCAGCCATCGCGTGCAATTCAACCATTAAGTTCGGTGCAGCGACCCCTCCGTGGGCCCTCGGCAATGCTGCCACCTTCGCGTTAAGCCACGCTTTCCCAGAGAGCTTGGCCGTGGTGAACTGTGCGTGCCAGATGTAGTTATGGATCCTACGCTGAAAGGCCAGCACGATGGCTCTAGTCGGCCACTGATGCCGCCCGATATACAGCAGTTTGGGTACAACGATCGCCGCCACGATCATACTCCGTTGGTCCACCGTTGTGGTCTTCTGAACCGCAAGCCGCAGTCTCGTCATCAGTTGAGTTTGGGCCAATTTCCAGGAGTAGGCAACATCCGGGTTGCTTCCTACTTGAATGCCGAGGTACCTCGAGAGTTGGCTGGCTTCTTGAAGCCGCAGTGGCTCTGGTAGTTGGACGCCCCGTTCCGCAAGTGAAGAGTTGAGAGCGATAACCATTGTTTTGTCCTCGTTGAGCTTCAGCCCAGAGCCCAGAGCAAAGTATCGCGCTATTGTCAATACAATCATGATCTCCCGCGCCGTTTTCACGTAGCAGGCCGTGTCGTCGGCGTATCCCCCTACCGTGAGCCGCACTTGGCCGGCCGCACTCCGAAGCATGATTCCCTCCAGGTCGGGATGGCTATCGATGCGCCGATATAGCGCCTCCAGCACGAGAATGAAGATGAGCGGCGCCAACGGGCAGCCCTGACGGATCCCACAAGTCACCTCAACCCACCTCGATCGGTATCCATTCGCCAGAAATCTGACGCGTGTGCCCTCGTGCATCGCCCGTAGAACCGCGACGAAAGCAGGTGGAAATCCCAGCCAGAGGAGCACCGCATATAGGAACTCTCTGTCGACGGAGTCGTAAGCTTTGCAGAAGTCGAGCAATAGTGCCATCGCTTCAGCAAACTCTGGATTGGTTTGCGCCTCGCGTTGAGCGGCCGCAAACAGGTCCAGCGTAGCATGAATCGTACGCAGGGGAACAAAGCCGTTCTGGTTGGAATGTATGATCCGCGGCAGTTTTGTGCTCGCCCTGGTCGCCAGCATCCTGGTAATGAGCTTATAGTCCGTGTTCATCAAGGACAGTGGACGGAAATTCAGGGGGGTTTGAGCAGCACCGCCTTTCTTCAGGCAAAATATGTCAGCTTCCAGGAACGAAGCTGGAACCACCCCGTTTGCATACCAGGTATTGAAAAGAACGGTGAGGATCGGGGTCAGCAGTTCGGCAAAATCCCGGTACCAATCGTTGCCGAGACGATCCGGGCCGCAGGCCTTCCCTGGTTTCGAGGCACCGATAGCCGCCGCCACTTCCTCTTCTGTGAATGGCTCCATAATGTCCTCCAAGAGGTCAGCGTATTGCTCCGGTGCACCAAGCCACTTGAGGACAGTGAGCCTTGCCTCTTCCGAGCACGCCTCCTGCTGGAAGATCGACGTCCAAGCGTCGGCCATCGTATCAGGTTGGCCATGTGCGCCTCGTTCCCGGTGGCCGACAGCAGCATCGAGCCGGTGGACGACAGGGTCACCGAACTTGGTGCTGAGCCGTCTATAGAACTGTTTGGAAGTCTTGCCGGTCCTGTACCCCATTTGACCGAAAAGCCGCCGCTGCCTCAGCGCCGAACGCCCCCGGATGCAGTCAGTGATCGCCTTGCGGACACGCTGAAGTGGTGTATCACCCTTGACGTCCTGAATGGTCATCGCGTCGAGCATGTCCGTAACGGTCTCAACCGTGTGGGCCAGTCCTGCCTCAGCTTCGAGGAGTCGGCTTTCCTGGCGCAGTAAGCGTCTGCACTTTTGTTTGTAAGAATTCCTGGCAGTGCGTCTCCTCTGCTTGATGATACGCAGCGCTTCCACACGTATTGCTGTTTTGGCCTCATCCCAGGCCTCCGCAAGAGCCTCCGCGCCCATCTCGCCTTCCTGCAGTCGCCCGTGAAAGGTGTTGATCTGTGCTTTCATAGCCTCCTTGACTTGCTCCTTCGCGATGGGCGGCGGTGGGTAACACCGTGCTGGTTTCTTGATCCTGATCGGGTCGCCAGGGCACACCAGATGCAGGCGCACAGCGAGGTGATCCGCCCGAGTCCCCGGATGGCACACCTCCACTTTGGCGACCCACGCCGTCATCTCAGCCGACGTATACCAACGATCGAGCCTCGCCGACGCTCGTTCACCGGTGCGCAAGTTATATCGGTAAGTGTGTGTGTCAGCATAATGCTTCCGGAGACACTCTGGATCTCTCCCAGTCGGTGGATCTAACGCATCGACCACCCCCCACAATGCTAGCAGCGCGACACAGGCAGCCGAGTCGTGACCAGCATGCGTTCGGAAATGACTGCGATCTACCCGTGGGTCGAAGGTGCAGTTGAAATCGCCTCCCACCACCACTCGATCTCTGATGGGGAGTACTATCCGTTGCAACTCAGTGTAGAAAGCTTCCCTGCGGCCGGGCTGGTGCGGGGCGTAGATACATACGTATAGCATGACTGTCCCATCCAACACCCCCGTGACTGCCATGAAGTGCGGGGACCAATGCGTCTCCAGTGCCGGTTTCACGTCCTTGATGCTCCCGTAAGGATCCACCAGGATAGCGACCCCGCCCTTCCGCTGGTCTGAAGGTGACCAGCACGAGAGTGTCGGGCAGCCCGAGTCGACCCGAAATCCCCACGTCCGCCCGTAAAGCCTCGTCATAAAATCTACGTCCCCAGGTTCGACATGCGTCTCTTGTAAGAACACTATGTCGTGTCGGCCATGATCGTGAGAATTCCGCAGCGCACGCATCCACTCATCCCGGTGCTGATCATCAGCTCCAAATCCATTCACGTTTTGGGTTAAGCACCCATACGTTCGTTCCTGTGGATGCAGTTCTGCTCGCTCGCTGGATGTGCGCCGGTCGAAGTTCTCTTCTTCCAACTTGGTATTGTCTATCTGACGTTTCTTGGCGGTGCGAAAGTCCCCTTGGAGCTGTTGTTCTCTAGACTCCGTGTCGATCGTCGGGAAAAAGTCTCCTAGTGTACGTTGTTGAGGTACTCTACGCGCCGCTCCTGCGGTCTTTCTGGCTCGCTTCCTCTCCGGTTGAGGTCCGTCCATTTGCGGACCTCGTGGTCCCTTATGCTCGTAAGCATGTTGGGACCACTTGCATTAGAATTAAGTCCTGTGTAGTAATCGGTTAATATTTCTTTAGCATCGTTATCGCCGTTAGATAGCTCTTGATCCATATCTTCATCAATTCCTGACATTGTACCTTGACGCGCCTCTCCTTCTCTCTCAGTGAAATCTTTTGCATCAATTTCTTTATCGTCAGCGTTCATCTCTAATTCAAGTCCTCTCTCTCTGACCATATCAACAAATGCTTTGAGTGAGAGACTCCAATTAACCTTCTCCGTCATCGCTGGTTTCAAAATATTACTTTCCTTACCAAAAACATTAATAGTGCTGCCCTTAATCCATATGTATCCATTAGCATCAAACGGTGTTGATTTGTTCGTTCCTTTGAGAAAAGGAATAATCGTCTTCATTAGGTCATTGGATATGAGTAGCTCCTTGTTCTCATTGATGATATTGAATATCTTCAATTTACTTTCGATCTGATCATTATGCGTTGAACTCGAATTATCAAAGGTAATATTGGGCAGTCTTCGTTCCTTAAGACCTACGTCAAGATCTTCTAATTCCTCTCCAGTTCTCTTTTTATTTAACCGCATAACGGTTCTCGTTAAATTTTCTTCATCGCGCATCGAACCAACTTCATCAATTGATTGACTCTCGGCGTCATAGTATATATCTCGAATCTTGCTTTCAGTGGCTACCCAGTCAATGGTGCCGTAGATTTTGGATTTTCGCCCTGTCTTCAGCGTGATCAAAGAACCTTTCTCACCAAGAACATATCTGGGGTCATCTTTTTGATTTTTCTTGCGAATCGGATGGATTCGAAGTGCAGTCCAATTCGGGTTCTTTTTGAATAAATCTTTGATCCATTCTCGAGAATTTACTTGCTCCTCTGTGTCAAGATTATTTGATTTTGTTGATCGTTTAGAAGATTTTGATGATGCATCCTTCCCAACAGCGTCATCAACTGAAGGGAGACTAATTCCTTCTATTGAAACATCAGATAGTGGTCGCCGTACAGAAGGGAGACTAATTCCTTCTATTGAAACATCAGATAGTGGTCGCCGTACAGAAGGGAGACTAATTCCTTCTACTGAAACATCAGATAGTGGTCTATGTACTGGCGGTATATTAACACCGTCCAGTTTAACATCGGAAAGTAATCTAACATTAGGTTCTGTATTAGTTCCAGTTGTTGATACCTCAGGGTTTATGTTGGAGTTTTCATTATTCAGATTTTTTTTAACGTCTGATTGAGCAATCGCCTGATCAATAATATCATTCCGGTTTTGCTTCACTACATCAGAGATAGACTGATCAGGTCCAACACTTGCATCAGTCTGAGTGGATTCAGTTGATTTCTTCGCTACAGTCGTGATACCATTGGTGATATCAGTCGCCCAAGATGCACCTTCGTACATATCACGCTTCGCATTTGCTTGTCGAACACGTCGTTGAGCTTTTTCAAGAAGCTCCTGTCGCTTCTGCTCTCT
>JAABLL010000843.1:0-11446 GCA_012295475.1 Phytophthora gonapodyides | reverse complement strand
GCTCGATGGGACTCGACATGGCCTTCTTGATGATCTTGTCGGTGAATTGAGAAATGCAAGTGTCGAGTGGCTGCGGCCACATCAGCAGCCAAACACACAGCGGTCGGATGACGCTGGCTGACGTACGCGCTGTAGTTTGCAGCGTAGACTAGGTTAATATGGGTAATATGCTGTAATTAGCAGCAATATTGGGTATAACTGGGTAATGCCTGCAAACTTCAGGGCCAACAAAACATACTGTAACACTAATAATACGGTTTATAGACATATACTATTCGTAAATAACATATGTAGCACATGCTCTACCGCAAGAAAATCGACTGAAAGCAAGTCTGCAGTCGCGCTGATCTGCTGCCCACCATGCTCGGCCTCCGCCTTGTTCGCCGTCGCACGGGCGTCCAGCGCCTCGCAGCCGCGTTGCATTCGAAGCCTCCTGCATCGGCCGAGAATGTGGCGCTGCTGAAGGACCTGCAGACAGCGCTGAAAACGGACCCCGAGACGGCGCAACGGCTGAGCGCACTGCTGTCGCCGTCCACGACGCGGAACTTGTCCAGGGCGCTCAACTCCGTGCGGCCATCGACCAAGACGTCGGTTGCGGAGCCTGCAACTGTGGCTGTCACGGCTGCGAAAGTCACGCCGCCGACGACGCAGGAGCTCAAGCTCGTGGCGCTGCAGGTGGCGCTGCCGTTCATCGGCTTCGGCTTCGTGGACAACGCCATTATGATCATCGCCGGTGACTACATCGACCTCACGCTCGGCGTGTCGCTCGGTATTTCGTCCATGGCAGCAGCCGGCATCGGCAACACCATCTCCGACATCGCCGGGCTGGGGCTCGGCAACGTGATCGAGGACTTCTGCGCGCGCCTCGGCCTTCCCGTGCCGACACTGACCAGCGAACAGGTAGCTGTTCATGCCGTCGGCTTGGATTCAAGCTGGTGCCCGTTTGCTCACTTGAATTGTGTTGCTTTTGCTGTAGATGTTGATGAAGACGACTCGGCTGGCGAAGGTCACGGGCAGCTCCGTCGGTGTCACTATTGGCTGTCTACTGGGTATGGTGCCGCTGCTATTCCTCGAAACGAGGGGCAAGGAGGACGGGCGGACACCAGCAAAAGCAGGAGACTCTAACAACGCGCAGACCTCATAGACAAAGCTTACATACCTGTGGAACTTGTCCGCTGTTTCCCTCATATGAATGACATACCCCCTCACATGAATGTCATGCTCATGTGCTCATGCAACCTCCAGCTATCTCGTCCGGCGTGGCGCTCGCTGTGCTGCGGTGGTTCGAGAGCTCCTCGCAGTGCCAGAAGAAGGTGCATGCGTCGGAATGGACGGTCTTGGCAGGCGTCGTACTGCACACGCGCTCTCCGTCCCCGGAAAGTGACACATTCCGCGTGCTGGCTGCTGCTACAGGCAATAAATGCCTCGGCCGGCGCGACCTGAACGCCGACGGCCTCGTAGTCAACGACTGCCACGCGGAGGTGCTGGCCAGAAGAGCTTTCCTCCGCTATTTGTACGCCGAGGTGCTCTCTTGGGCGGAAAACAAGCAGGAGACCAGCGAGCAGTCCCTCTTCGAACGCCACCCGACCTCGCGTCGACTGGTGCTCAAGCTGCAGTATTCACTGCATCTCTTCATCAGCGAGGCGCCCTGCGGAGACGCAGCCATCTACGAGCTGTGCCAACAGGTTGTGGATGAGTTGGTGCAGCAACGAGCGGCGAGGGAAAACACCGAGGACGGCGAGGTGGAGCGCAGTGAGCTGCGTTTGACGGGAGCCAAGTCACGGGCCAAGAGAGCGAGAACTGACGACTCGGAGAGAGAGGAGCGCTCTTCGGCAGACAAGCGCTTCGCCCAGGCGGTTGGCGTTGCGCGCGTCAAGTCCGGCCGCTCCGACCTGCCGCTGGAGAAGCAGACGCTGTCCATGAGCTGCTCGGACAAACTGGCCAAGTGGAATGCGCTGGGGCTGCAAGGCTCGTTGTTGCTGCAGTGGTTCGAGCCGATCTTCCTGAGCTCAATCGTGGTGAGTCAAGATGAGCAGGCCATGTCGGTGGCTAAGCAGGAGCGAGCGCTTCAACGAGCTTTGTGCGCGCGACTGCACGAACGGGGAGCGCTGACTCATCCGCCCGCATGTGAGACGCGCGTCGTCTCTAAGATCCCTCAATTCAGTCGACGACGAGCACCGAGCCTTGCTGCATCGAGCTTGGCGTTAAACTGGACCGCACGAGAACCGTGTTGGGCTCAAGCTCCAGCCAAGCCAACGGAAGCAGCCAAGTTCGTGGCCCAGTTCTTCAACACCTTTGAGCTCGAGTATCTCATGGCTGCTACGGGCTTCAAGCAAGGCGCCAAGAAAGCCTCGAAAATGGACCGCGTTGCCATGGAGCGAGTGGCTTCTCGTCTGGCAAAGCGGAACTTGCTTCGTGCTTTTCGCCACGTCCTGACGGCAGAGCTGGGCCAGGAATCGCCCTCAGACGCCGCTTTCGAGCTCGAGTATCTGCAACTCAAGCAGGCAGTTCCTTTGGCCGCATCCTGGGCTGCAGCACCCTCTGCTTCGTCGCCGCCAGCTGCCGCCAGCGATCGGCGAAAGCAATTCTTTGCGGCATTTAGTGATTGGATTGGGGTCCCTACGAGCTTCAAGCAGCTCAAACTCTAACCTCTTGCTTGGTGTTCCTCCGACACTTTATACGATCTTTTTCCAATTTCTCCTCGAAGATAATGGACCCGATGTTCCCAGTGGACTTCAGGATGTCGAACGCCATGGAGAACGTGTCGACACAGTCGTCGATGCGGAAAACGCCGCCAAAGTCCGTGTGGCCTGCGTCCCCCAGCGGAAGCGGCAACTGCGTCTCCTCGTGGAGGAAGCTCTTGCTCCCAAAGAGCTCAAAGAACGCCAGCAGCAGAGTGGACACCGGCGGCTGCGGCTTGTGCACCCGCTTGGCTCCGTTCCGCTGAAAGATGAACGCCACCATCATGTACAGCCGAAAGCTGCCGAGTCCGCCCGTGAAAGGCTTGTCGAGGTCGAACTGGTGCAGAAACTCCTTCAGGAACATGACCATTGTGGTAAACGGTGCTCCTAGCGTGTCCTGCAGTCTTTGCGCGAGAGATGTTGAGCGGCCGTGCTCACTGGCCTCGAAGGCCTCGCGGTTGACGCCGATGTCGATGGACAGCTTGGTCTTCGTATCGAGGACCATGAGGATGGGGATCTTGGCCTTGTGCAGGCACTTTACCTGGAAGTGTGGCCTGTGCGACTTCAACAGAAACTGCAGCGCTCGCAAGACACGGAGCTTGCGTCTACGAAGCGTGGGGTTCCAGTGCGAAGCTGCGGTGGGCTGTACACGCCGAGTGATGTCCGCGTTATCCTCGGACGCTACCGTTCCCACAGGAAGCGCCAAGTTGAGCGAGAACGAGGCCTCCTCCTCCTCCTCTTCCTCCTGCGGAGCCTCCACCAGCTCGTCGTTTTCATCCACCACCATCACGGTCGGCAGCGACTGCGACGAAGACAGCGAGATGTTGCCCACCGTGATGTCCAGGTCACTGCGGAACGTGTCGAGCCCCGTGCTGGAGGACCCGTAGAGCTGCACCGTGGCGTCCTGGAAAGTCGCCGTGATGAGGTCGCGCACGTCCTCGAAGACTCTGGTGCGCAGCTTTCGCTCCTCCGGAGACAGCGCCACCTTCTCCGCGAACGCCCTCAGCTCTGCATCCATCGGACTCTCACTTTTTGAGTCATTGGCGCCACCATTGCCACTTCCGTTGTCGCCACCGCGGCCTTTAGCTTTGCGTCCGCGTTTGCGACGCACTTCGCGGTTCTGCTTGACCTTCTTGGGGCTCACGAGCGCCGCACGATCGCCGCGGACCTGGTTCTTTCGACGCGGCCGAGCTTGACGGGCGTCTCTGGCCTGCTCCCAGTTGGTCGCGGCGCCTCCGGGCCGAATGGCGGACGCATGCAGCGGCTTGACCGTCGTCGAGCGCTTCTTGTGCCGCATGGCCACCAATTTATCGGAGCTCAAAAACCAAAACACTAAATAAATATTTTTGCTGCTGCTGCAACCGACTGGTGTCTAATGCGACCGTTTCGACCGAAAAATCGATTTTTAACGTTTTTGCCCGTCGTTTTTTGTTTGCAACGCGCAAGCACATCGCATGATAGCGGCCGGAAGTCGCCGTAGATGGGGTCGTTCAGCTTGGAGCAGCGAAGCGGCCGCAAGCGCCTCTGCGCTGCCCCCTTCTCTGCGGCGCAGGCAGGAGCCTCCGATTTGCCGCAATTTCCTTTCCGCCACTTGGTCAAGAGAGCGCCTTCCCCCGCACAACGAAAGCAACGGAGGCTTCGGACGCACAACCGCTTTTGAACTTCAGCCGACATGATGCGGCTCGTAGCGCTGCTGGCGGCCAGCTTTGCCATCGTCACACAAGGTAATAACCCGCTTTGAAAAGGTTACGCCATCCCAGGAGTAGAAGAACTAAATGCTCTTGTGCTGTTGTGGTTGAAATGCAGCAATGGACATGGAGATGACCGAGGACGTGACATTTGACAGTCTGCAGCTGGACTTGCAGGCCGAGGGCCGCAAATTGGCCGGTACAGAGGTTGACATGGCGCTCTTGACGGAGAACTACCAGCCTGGACAGGTGAATGCGGCCGATGAGGAGCGCGCGGCGGGCGCCTGGCCCAGGTCCAAGGGCACGGTGCCGCTCACCAAGCCCCGCACCGTGGGCCCTTCCACGCCGTTTGATGGCGGCATGAAGACCTTCAAGCGCAGCAACGTGGCGTTCAAGTCTGGCGCCAAGATGACGAGGGGCAACGCCGTGTTCGTCGTCCAGGCCGGCGGCACCCTGAGCAACGTCATCATCGCTGGCGGCGGCGGCGTCTTCTGCGAGACGCACAACTGCGCGCTGGTGAACGTGTGGTTTAAGGACTCGGTGCAGAGCGCGCTGCACGTCAACTCGGGCACGGGCATCACGACCATCACGGGCGGCGGCGCCAGGAACGTGGCGCACCGTGTCATCTTCGGCCAGGCGTCGGGCACGGTCGTCGTCAGCGGCGGCTTCTACATGGAGAACTCGGGCCGACTGTTCGAGTCGTGCGGCACGTGCGGCCCCGTCAAGCGCGGCGTCATCGTGGACGGCGTGGTGAGCGTCAACCCGACGGCGGAGCTCATCCGCGTGAACGACAACTACAACGACCGAGGCACCATCTCCAAGGCCTCCATCACGACGTCTGCTGCGTCGTACCCGGTCTGCACGCGCTTCAACGGAGGCGCCACCCCCAAGAAGATCGGGAATGGCGCAGACGCCCCCATCTGCTCGTACACGACGGCCGCTGTCAAGGTCCGGTCGACCTAGGGATGAAGTGGAGGACCAAATGCTGTGGGGGTTGCTCAGCAGTTAGTGCGTTTTCGATGTTGCAGAGGGCGATCGCAGGCTTTCTTGTCAGCTAGAACAGCGTGTAGTAAAATGGAAAGACCAGCTAGTACCTCTGTCAAGCCACGTCCCTCCTAGTTGCCGAGTTCAAACGCGATCGAGAAGAGCGACGCCTTGAACGTCTCGGCATCCACCGTTGACTGCAAGCTGGTCACGCAGCGCAGGACCCGCTCGGCCCACACGGGGCCCATGACATGCGCGTCATGCAGCAGCTTGACGATCGTTTGCTGGCGAAGATCCTCGACGCTCCTCGTCACGAGCTTCTGCATGGCTTCGACGAGCGCCACATGCTGGAACACGTCAGTGTCCGTGCCGTCCATGGCCGCTACAGCCACTTTGACGAGGCTGGCGCTGGCCTCGCAGCTGTCGGCGCTGAGCAAACCCGACACCACGTAGCCCTTCATTTGGTCGTACAGCATTCGCAGTTTGACGTGTTGAGCTGTACGCAGCAACTGCTCGAAGCACTTGAGCAGCACGACGAGGGCGTCGACGTCAGCCGGAACGCGACTCTTTTGCTCGTAGAAAACCTGCTTGGCGACGGCGATCGAGTCCCAATTGGCCACCAGCGGCAGGAGCTGGTAGACCGCACCGGAGGCGCCTCGCACAGGCAACTGGTTCTCAATTCTTGCCTTTGCGTTGCCTTCATTGTCCTCGTCTTCCTCACCCGCGGAGGGTTCAGTGTCGGAGGTAAACAACATGGAGTGGCGTACGCCCGCGGGAAGACTGAACAGCACGTCGACGTACAGCGGGACGAGCTCCTGGTACTGCTCGAGGTTCCTGGCGAGGTACGAGAGCCCCACACGGCGCAGGTTGAGACTGGCGTCTGGGTGGAATTCGCGCTCAATGACCGTCAAGCACAACTCGATTTGCTCGGTGAAGTCCCGCGTCGGTTCCTCCGACAGGCCGGCGGCGTCGTCCTCGCTTTGAACGCGGTGAGTCGGAGCCGTTCGAAGGAAAGCCGAGACGACGATGACGAGCTGCGCTTTCACTTCCCACCACGCGTGTCTAGCTGAAAGCTGCGTCAGTCGAGGCAGGAGATCCAAGAGGAGATTGATGTCGTAGGTGAGGAAGGCGACGAGCATGGACAAGCAGGCCGCGCGCAGCTTCTCACACGGCGTCTCCAGGCCAATGCAGCAGTAGTAGTGGTACAGATCCACCAGGGTGTCGTCTAGGACGCTCTCCATGCCGATCAAGACGGTCAGCATGTGGATGAAGAGCGGAATGTCATCCGACATGGCCTCACGCAGGTGCTTAATGGCTTGGATATGAGCCAGCGCCGTGCTGGGCAAGAACGCGTACAGGATCCGCAGCAACGGCGCTCTCTTGTTGCTGTATCGACGCAGAATCGTCGTGAACTTGGGCAGTAGAAACTCCGGCATCAGGAGCGAGGCAGCAGTGCCGTCTCGACGAACGCACTGCTGTCCCAAGACCAGGAAGAGATCTGCCGTTGCTCGAAAGACAACGTGGTCCTCGTCGTGTTCAGCCAGCAGAGGATACAGGATGCCCACAAGCTTCCAGAACTCCCGTGGGAAGTCCAGGAAGGCCAGCGCAAGCACGTCGCCGTCCTCTTCAATGGCGTGGAGCACCTCGGCACACTCGTGATCGCTGAAGATGTTCCCTTCGTATGCATTATCCACGAAGTTCTCAAACTTGTCCTTACCCCCTCGAGGCCGCAGCGCCAGCCCCATGCTAGCAAGCTTGCGCGTCACAGCCTCGTTCAGCAGATCCATCGGTCTGCGTCGCTGTACGAGCTCGGGGTTGCTGTTGCCGCCGCTATTCATGCCGCGGGTGTCGAAGGAAGCGACGCCATTGCGACCGTCTCCTAGAAGGCCGCTTGAACTGTGCCCCGAGAAGCCGAGGGCTTCGCTTTCTTGTGCTTCTCGCGTGGCTCGCAGCTTCTCGAGGCCCTTCTGGTTGATCGTTTTGATCTGCACCTCACGTACGATCTGCTGCGTCATGAGAACGGGGTTGCTGTCGTCGTTTCGGACAGGCTTGGTGGCTCCACGCAACACAGTGGCTTTGCTGGCACTGCGCAGTGCTGGATAGCGATCGGGCGTGTCCGTCATCAGCCGCTCGAGCTGCTGCGTCTCCTCATGCTGCGAGTGGATGTCACGCACCTTGCGGTTCAGCTGCGTCTGGTCTCGCGTCTCGGCGATCTCGGAATCGCGCATCTTGTCGCGAATGAACGCCGAGTTGGTGGGCTTGGCGTACGGAGGGATCTCGTCCACCACGTCCAAGCCCTTAGCCACGCTCGTCGGCGCCCCGACGATACCTGACCCCGTCATGGGCGGCTGTGCTACGGCTGTGGGTTGGATGGTGCGTTTGGTTAAGCACTGGTAGAGCTTTGTGAGGAAGGCGACGGCGGCGCCGTTCTGGCAGTGGATGATGGCGTCGACGTCGGCCTTGCTGGCGAGCGGCTCGAGGTCGGCGAAGCGCGCGAAGAGCTTGGCCAGCTGGTCCCAGTTGTCCTTCTTGACCTTCATACCGATGCCGTTGTCGTACGAGTGCATGCTGATGTCCTTGTCATAGTAGCGCGACAGGATCTCGGCCACGAGGAACCCGTTGGCAAAGTCTCTGAAGCAGTAGCTCTGTCAATACTCAACCGTTTGAGGACGTTTCTTCGCGAACACACGCACCGCTTCACGTTCTTGATGGAGTAGGCCAAGTCCAGGCTCTGGATCCAGCGCAGCAGCTCCCTGTTGAGCTTGTTGCTCTTGGTCTCCGCTTCCGCCATGTTGGCGATGCTCGTGTGGCTCTTCAAGATGCAAAACGGTAACTATGTACGACACACCAATTTCATTATTGTTTGTTATTCGTGTATGCCACACATTTTGGTCGAGCCACCGCTTTTCGCTCATCATTGGCCGACGTAGCTCTTCATTGCTCTACCCCACGATGCGCGTGCTGCGTCCGACTCGGCTGGCGCTGACGCGTCTGCGCGGCCAGAGCGTTCACCGCCAGCGTGTGCAGCTGCTTACGCGCGCCTTCAGCGACGCTGTGGACCCTGCCAAGCGCCCGCTGGGCGGCAGCTTTGAAGACCCTGTCGCTTCCGCTGCGGACGCCTCTGCGCCGTACGTTAACGGCCGGACCAACGGCTTCCACAAGGACCAGGACGGCCTGGCACCCGAAGCCGTGCAGTTCCTGGCCTCGTACCAGGACGACGATCCGCACGAGCAGCGCGACGTGGACTTCACGGCGCAGCGCATCGGCTTCCCCCTCAGCGATATGGAGATGAAGGAACGCTCCGAGTTCCAGCAACAGAAGGACGAGGAGGACGGCGGCATCCGCGAGGAATCTCGCCAGGAAGCCACGGTCCGAGCGGAGCGCATCATGGCTGTGCTGCGTCACTCCATGTCGGAGCTGGAGATCGGCAAAGTCATCCACCGCATCGCGCAGTACGCCACGCTGCCGCGCGTCACGGGGCTCTCCCGCAAGCAGTTCCTACGCTCTCTGGAGACGAGATTCGGCGAGAATAACAAGATGGAGTTCCGCTACATGCTGGCCTTCCTCCAGGGCCGCGACGACGTCATCGACCAGCTCGAAATCGACTCGAGGATGGGCGGTGAGAGCTCCACGGACGTGGAGGTGGAAGCGGCCGCTGAAGAGGCACAAGTCACCGAGGCAAAGGACGACTTTGTGGTGCCCCAGATCATGGGGCTGCACCCCGACCTGGTGGCGGACCCCAAGTTCGTGAGCATCGTCTTCTGCTATTGCCGCTTGGCGTGTCTGAACTCGCTCAAGCTCATGCAGCGGCCCGCCGCGGGCTTCAGTCGCGGCACCAAGTCGAGCCTGGGCCAGGTGAAGGCCGACTTCCGCAAGGTGCTGGACATGGAGGGCTACGCGCACTACGCGGACATGCTGGGCCTGGACAAGAGGGCGAACGACGACGACATGGACGCCGTGGACGCCGAGTGGGAGGAGTTCAACCTGGAGAACGACCGCATCGACTTCCGCATGCTCATGACGCAGACGGACGGCATCGCCGCCTTCATGAACAAGGAGCTGCCCAACGAGACGGTCTCCAAGATGCTCGTGGCCATGCTGGCGTCCGTCAAGACGTCCAAGCTGCACCGCAAGATCTTCCAGGAGATGGTGTGCAACCTCCAGACGGCCTTCCCGGAGACGTACCACGAGCAGCTGCTGTCGGAGCTCGTGCCGTTCCTCTCGGGAGACAACGCCACGTACGAGGACTTTGACTCGGAAGTGGCCACGAGCGCCCTGCAGCACCACCAGATGCGGAACGAGGCCATCACGCGCGCGCTGCTGGAGACGCGCATGCGCGTGGGCCACATCCTCATCAACGACATCGACGACGTGGAGCCCACCGAGTCCGTCTCGACGAAACTGACCCCGGAGCAGCACGAGAAGGTCATCACGGCGGCCTGGAACATCGTGTCGGTGCTGGACGACCGCAAGTACCACATGTTCTTCACGCGCTTCCTCAAGTACAAGCTGGCGTGGCGGCCGAACCGCGCCACGTTCGGCGAGACGTTCCTTTCGGACGTCCGGAAGACGCTCGGCCCGCGCGACGCCGAGGCCATCATGCCCATGTTCGAGGAAGTGTACCAGCAGCTGTCCATGGAGACGCTCACGATCTGCCGCGTCAAGCTGCGCCACTCCGGGAAGCTGCTGCGAGGACGCGGCGCGCTCGAGCCGCTGAACGACGCGGGCCGCGCGCGGCTCGAGACGGCGTGGCAGCCCTCGCACTGCGCCTTCTACCGCAACTTGCCCCACGGCGTGACGAAGAAGCACCTGGAGAAGGCGCTGGGCCACGTGGGGGGCGTCAAGCGCTTCTTCCTGTTCTCCAACCCCGTCAACGGCCCGCCCGAGTCGCCCTATGAAGAGGAGGAAGACGAGCCCGAATCAGAGGAGAAGAAGGCGGAGGCGGAGGAGAAACCCAAGAGGCGGAAAAGGAAGCAGGCGGTCAAGGAGGTGCCGCTCGAGAACCTGCCCGAGGGCAGGAAGGAGCAGAAGCCCTACCAGATGTCCAAGTACAAGGAGAAAATCATCGCCAGCGACCGGAAGACGCCGTACCAGGCCGTCGTGGAGTTCGAGACGGAGAGCGCGTGCCGCAAGGCCACGATGCGCGCGCTACAGATCTTTGGCGTCATGATGGCCGGCTGGAACGAGTACCGCCCCGTGTTCTCGTCGCCCGCAGACAAACGCTCGGGCGTCACGTTGATGAACGTCCCGTACGGCACCACAGTGGGGGCCCTTGTGGACGAGGTGAACGAGATCATTGCCAGGGCCGGCCTCAACATGAAGGTGTCGGGCCTGGTGCCTCGAGGCGTCATGCTGACCAACGGCCGCTTGGACCTGCGCTTCCCGTCCTTCGTGGAGGCGGCGCAAGTCGTCGAGCTGCTGCACGAGCACGTGAGCAAGATGAAGTGTCGCCGCGCGCTCTCGAAGCGCGACGCGGTGCGCTTCAACGAGTTTGTCAAGCTTAAGAAGAAACTGCTAAGGGCCAAGAAAAGGGAGGAGGCCAAGGCCAAGAAGGAAGCGCAGGCGCAAAAGGCCAAGGACAGCGAGGAGGCGAAGGCCGAGGAGGAAGCGCAGGCGGCGCTCCAGGAGGAGCTTCCTGCTCTGGAGGAAGAGGAGGAGGAGGATTTGCTGGACGATGAAGATGATGAAGAAGACGATTTGCTGGACGATGAAGAAGAGGAGGAGGAGGAAGATTTGCTGGACGATGAAGATGAAGAAGACGAGGACATCGGTGGCATCAGCATTGCTGACCCTGAAGAAGGTACCGTCAAGAAGAAAACGACCAAGTACATTCTCGAGATGTCGGAGACCGCGGAAGAATACTTCGCCGAGTGGCTCGAGACCGAGGCCAACATGACGGAGGAGCAGCGCGCGCTCAGCGAGGTGCCTCGCCCGTTCGACGTCACGTGGACGTCAATGCCCAAGCCCAGGAACCGACACATGTACCTTTAGACCTGCCGATAGACAGACGCCTACAGGGAGAAGCTCGAGGTCAAGCACAACACAACTTGGGGCAGAAAAACACTTGATTTGTGAATAGATACTTAGACGCAT
>JAABLL010000842.1:0-11447 GCA_012295475.1 Phytophthora gonapodyides | reverse complement strand
ACAGTGCCAGAAGGTCATCTTCCAGCCGAGAACCAGATCCCTGAAAGTCTCTCTGTGAACAACGCAGCCGCCGACACCGCCGAGGTCGACAAAGTTGCAGCCGAAAGCGACGACTTACGAGATAGCCCCAATGAAGACACGGTGCCAGAAGAAGCTCCGGTTGAAGACACGGCACCTGAGGAAGCCACCGTTGAAATCACGGTGCCGGAAGAGATTCCTGCCGACGACCACCCACCCAAAGACACACCTGAGCTGAAAATGATACCAGAGAATGAAGGCGTGGACCAGGAGAACGATAACCCGTCGGATGAAGACATTCAAATACCACCCGTGGCCAGCGTTCTCCACCCCCACACTCCGTACCAAGCGCCGCTCAACCCGGACATTTCCTTCAGCATCAAGTCGTCAAGCGATCTATTCGACGAATACGACGAAGCGTTCCCTCAATACGGCAAGAGCGAGCCGGGGCTGCATTATCGTCTTCAGAACACCCACCTACTCGCCCAGCCGGGTAACCGCGAGAGCGACTCCGTGCTCATCATCTCTGTGCTCAACGACGCCGAGTCGTGGGGCACCAACCGCAGCATGACGGACTTTTTCGACCTCGTCGGGTCCTTTGAATACCCGGACGAGAAGGTTTCCATTGCGCTGCTCACATCGTCCATGGACGAGTTCTCCAAGGCGAAGCAGCTATTCGGGAGTTACGTCACGCGGTATCCTCGGCTGTCCGTGATCTACCGCAACGACTTCACGCAGACGGGTCTGGACCGCATCAACCGACACCAAGACTCGCTTCAGGGCGGCCGACGGCGCATGCTCGCTCGATACCGCAACTTCGCGCTTCTGACGACGCTCGAGTCGTGGCACCAGCACGTTGTGTGGCTTGACGCCGACATTAACGCCATCCCGCCTGGCCTCGTGCTCAAGATGGTGCGATCCAACCGAGACATTGTGGAGCCCATTTGTCTGCGCAAGTACAACGCGGAGAGCGACGATAACTATGACTACGATCTGAACGCGTGGGTGGGGCAGCGCAAGGTGCGGCCAGCAGACCGCGAACAGGAAGAAGGCTTCGTGCCGGGTCTGCAAAACGCCAAGAACCTCCACGACTTGGGCGGACAGGACGAGTTCGTGGCGCTGGACTCCGTAGGCGGCACGATGCTGTACGTGCGCGCGGATGTCCATCGCCAAGGAGTCGTCTTCCCAGCACACTACGTCATCGGCAGCGAGTGGAACGAAGAGGGCTACGACGGCATCGAGACCGAAGGTCTGTGCTACAGCGCCCACTTCCTCGGCTTCAAGTGCTGGGGCCTCCCCAACGACGCTATCTTCCACGCCACGTAAAACCACTAACGTCAACTAACGTAATGGTTCACTTCAACGTCCAGACTGTAGCCATTTCAATCTATTCCATCCAATCAAACGCCCACATCCCACATGATTGGCTGTAATTCATCAGTTGGCGAATACCTCGACCGAACATGCTGAGCGGTGCTCGTCGCGCCCGATGGCAGCACCTTGCGGCTTCGTCCTGCGGCCTGGCGCGCTCAACTCCGCGCTCTCGAGCCTTCGTACGTGTTAACGACTCTTCTTATGAAAAAAATCTTTATAGGCGTCCTGCTGACTTCTTCCTCTAACACTTGACCGTCCTACTCATCCTGCAACATGTAAAGTCGTTAGCACAGCCCGAAGCGTTCGAGGAGCTGATCGCCCACGCCACACAGCAAGACGCGCGTCCTGCAGGACGCAGACGTGACATCTCGCGTCGGCTGCAAGACTACCAGGCTGAGGTCCACGCGACGGCTGTGGTTCACCCGAACGCCGAGCTGGGGCCTAACGTCCTTGTGGGGCCGTATTCCGTCATTGGACCAGGTCCCTAACGTTATATTTTTTAGGATAATTTGGTGAAAGCAGGACGCTAACGTTATATTTCGTAGATGTGGTGCTGGAGGCGGACGTGAGGCTGCAGAGTCACGTGGTGATCGACGGCAAGACTCGCGTTGGCAGCGGCACCGTGGTGCACCCGTTTGCCAGTTTGGGCGGAGAACCGCAGGACAAAAAGCACCAAATGTTCGCAGCTCAGCAGGACTCGAGCGAAGCGACTCTTTCTATTGGCAGCAACTGTGTCATTCGCGAGCACGTGACGGTGCACGGAAGCACGTCCTACTCGCAGACTCCGACGACGGTCGGTGATGATTGCTGGCTGCTGTGTGGCGCTCATGTGGCGCACGACTCGCAATTGGGGAGGCGAGTGGTGGTCTCGAACAATGTTTGCATCGCTGGTCACGTGTCCATTTGGGATGGAGCGATCATTGGAGGACAAGTAGGCATCAAGCAGCACGTGAGCGTGGGTCCATTGGCTATGGTGGGCGGCCAGAGTGCTGTGGATGGCGACGTGCTGCCGTACGGATTGGTGGTGGGCAACCGAGCCAAGCTGGCGGGGCTGAATCTCGTGGGCTTGCGCCGCGCCGGAGTGTCAAGGAGCAACATTAAGCTGCTGCTGCGTGTGTACCGCTACATGTTTGGTGCTTCGGCATGCAAGAAAACGGGTTTTGCACCTGCTCTGGAGTACGTTGACTGGTTTCGAGGTAAGCTCTTGTTTTTTTGCTAATGTTTTGATCTGTAGTTTACCATACAGGGAAACGATCGTTGAACGCGCGATGGAAGTCAAACAGTTTCTCGTCGCGGAAGGGCTGGATAGCGAACGGGGACCCTTGGTGCACGAGATGGTATTTTGTGGCGTCAACCTGGATGAGGACGATGTTCGCGTGCTAATGAGGATGAACGTGATGTCGTTTGGTGCAGGTGGATTTCGTCGTGAGTTCTCCGCGTCGCTTTCATTCGTCCTTGTGCCACGCTGTGATCGCGACACCCTCACATTAGACTTCGTGGTTAGCCAAGACGATGAAACTGAGAAACACGCCGTGCTTTTTGACTGACATTTTCGTCCAGAACCTTGTATGCTTCAGCGAAGAAATGGAGCTGGAGGGTTTCCAGCTCGTCTGCAAGCTTTAACACTGTCCCATGAGGCAGCCTGCAACCCCCGACGCTTTGGAAATTGCAGGCCGTTTCGATCGATCACCAAGGTGGTTTTGCTTTGCCACTTGCGATTTTGACAGACTCCTCGAGCGTCGACAATGGGGAAGAAGTCATTGAAGCTGAACAGCCCCGCGGATGGGATTTCAATGTCGTCGACGATGAAAAGTGGCAGCCCTCGTGCGAAGAAAGGAAGGCCGCGGAAGTCGTTAATGAGACAGCATCGAAGACAAAGCCTGGAGAAGGAAATGGCCGAGCAACCGCAGAGTCCTCAAGCAGAGTCTCCGCTCCTCAAGCCCGACGAGCAGCCCATTCAACAGTCTGTCAAGCCATCTTCCAGCGACAAGACCGAGAGATCCAGCCGAAGACCCATTCGGTTACCTTCGGCGTCTCTGCAATGGCCAAAGCGCGGTGAAAAGGGAAACAACGCCACGAACGATGTCCAGTCGAACGAGCAGAGCCCGACACCGACAGCTCGTCGCTCAAGCATCATGTCGTGGCGAAGCCGGAACTCCACAGCCTCCATTGTTGAGGATGCACCTCCTGCGTCTTGTCCGTTGTCGTGTCAGCCTTCGGCCTGCTTCATTGGGTCTCTCAACGGGACGATCAGCGAGATGCACCTACCTCTCGTCACCAAGCAAACGAAGGCGCGAATTAACGCACTGAAAGCTGCACCGAAGCAACGCCAGCTTGAGGTGACCATCGAACGCTCCGACGAGCTTCCGTTCGGCGCCTACTCGCACCCTCAAGTGCGCGTTCACATCGTCGATCGATGCACGGGAAGAGCTCTGTGCCCAGCGCAGATGACAAGCGAGGCCACGTTCTGTGTCGCAACCGACAATAATGAAAGCTGCTCAAGTAAGTTCATGTTTGCAGTATCGCTATTGACTGGAAGGTGCGCCTAACGCTTGTATGGTTTCCTCACATTGCAGACGCTTTCGAATGGCAGCAAGCGCTTGGCGTTTCAGTGGATATGCCTACGCTCTTGAGCACCCGTACCGTGCTCCTGTTTGAAATCTTGGAGACAAAACCTCCGTCAAAGGGGACTCGTCTCCGTCGTGGGAAGCGGTTCGAGTCGGTCAGCACCCACGATGATAACGACGAGTATCGGAAGCCCTCAGCCACTCCAGCCTACCGCCGCATCGCGTGGGGATTCTTCCACACCATCACCAACAAAGGCACACCTACCATGAACTCGTTCGTTTTGCCGTACGTACCCGAAGCCAACGAGGAGCAGCAGAAAACACCATCAATCGTCGATGTCTGTGGGCTGCGTGTTCGGTTGTTTGAGTACCAGTTGCTGACGTGGATCGACAGCTACCAAGCGAAGTTGCAGTGGGGCTGGAGGACAAACCACCCTACAGTGCTGGCGGTGTTTCTTCAGTACCAGAAGCGCTCTCGAGCCCCGGCGCCCAGTACGCTGCACGTTCAATTGCGAGCCGTTAACCCGGCCCTCTCTCCACGACAGGCTGCCATCCCTGAAGCAAGTGGAACTGCAACTGACGCTGCGAACGATGAGCATGAAGCGGTGCTGGAAAGAGCGGATGCTCCTGGTGATAACCAAGAACCACCAGCAGAGCCACCCGTGGCTGGTGAAGCTGGAGATAAAGTCGCTGCTCCTGACACTTCTTCGAGCTCGCTGTTCGACTTGGTCGCGCCATGCAAGAGAAACTCGTCCGAGCCTTGCTTGATTCCTCAACGGGTGCTCTGCTCGTTGCCTACTGGGAAGAAAGGTTGTTCAGCTGTAAGTTTCAGCCCCTGTGGACGCTATCTTGCAGCGAGCGTGAGCCCCGAGTTGGGAGAATTCCTGGTGCGAGTACACGACATGGCGTCCACCGAGCTCCTCGCTGTTGGTCGAGGCCACAGAGGAATTATCTACTCGTTGGAATGGGACACCAATTCGAATGGACAGCATCGACTCCTGTCCGCGTCTTCGGACGGCACCGTTCGGCTTTGGGGGCTGCCATTGAAGCCCGCTGCCAGTCCTCCAGCTTCCCCACGCGGTTCCACCTCTCGTCGAAGTCTTTTGCTCCCGTTGCTCTTCCAGTGGCACCATTTCCCGTGCTTCGTGTACAGTGCCGTGTTTCTTCCGGGAAGCAATGGCGAGATCGTACTAACTGGCGCCTCGGATGGCTGTCTTCGGTTCCGGAAAGAGTCATCAGTCCCAAGTGGCCAACCAGAGTATGGGATGCTCCAGGCCAGCTCGGCTGCAGTGCACGCAGTTTGTGTGGAGGCCAAGTCCGGGAGAATCTTCTGCGGTGATGCCAACGGTAGCATCACCGTTTGGAGGCGTACGGCAGGCGAATCCACACTATGCGGCTACGAACTCCTCAAAACCATTCACACGGGGCAAACGAGCATCACGTCGCTGCAGCTTCATCCTCGTAAAGCGCATCTGCTCGTCCATACGCAGCCTAACGCAATTTTCCAGTACGAGCTGCGTTCGTACCTGCTGCTGAACAAGAGTTACGCCGGCGTGGCGTGCGAGTCGTTGCTCGTGAAAAGCACCTTTAGTCCTGATGGCAAGCTCGTGATAAGTGGCTCGGAAGATGGCGTTCCTAGGCTCTTCACTAGTCTCCACGGCCAGCAACTGCAGCGCGGCGTGTGGGGGGCCCGTTTCTTCCACGACTGCCCCGTCCTGGACGTGAGCTGGTCACCTACTGCTCACGTGGCAGCACTGTGCTCCTACGGTGAGCAGTTCGCAGTTTCATGAGTGCTTGGCTGTTGTCTAAACCGTAAATGCATGTGCAGGTGGCAACAACCCCATCGTGGTGCTCTGCTCGTATCGGAATGACAAGGATGCTGCGTACATTGACGAGGCTGCAACCAATGCTGCACCGAACTCCTCGACGAACCTTTCGCAGCTTGCCGTTGACGCCTTCCGAGGAACGAGCCAACAAGAAGCATTGAGCGGTGACCACGCCCAACGTCTCCAACGCGCATTCGAGCGACGAAGGCTGCGTTTGCANGATGGCCATGCGGGGCGAGCTACAACATGGATCCAGCAAAAGGGCTGGGGCAAGATCTTGGAGGTCGCTGCAGCTTTCCAGAGCGGCACGATGCCCATTCCAAAGACTGCAACGATGCAGTCCTTCTTTGCGTCGGCGTTCGGCGTGAAGTGGGAACGCAACCACGTCGTGGCCATCGACTTGTCGGGAAATGGACTCACCGGGGCTTTCCCTGCCGAAATCGTACGGCTGCGCTTCCTCACGACGTTGAAACTACGCAGTAACCCAAACTTGCACGGCGTGTTGCCTCAGGAAATTTACGGCATGCCTCACTTGAAATACTGCTACTTGGACGGCTCGAAGATCGAGAAAGCGCTGCCTTACAACAAGGCACACTCGTTCCAGATCACCCAGTTCAAAGCGGAAAGGGCCAAGTTCTCGGGGGCAGTAATCTCCACCGTGAGATTTTGCACAGGCGACAAGCGTACGGACACTCTGATCCACTGGATGGCTGACCTGACTGAGGCCGAGATGCAACTTGTACACGCCACGCTCAAAAAGCTGCACCATGACGTCGGCGCGCAACGAAATCGCAAGCTGATCAAGTGCACCGCAAGCAACGCCACTGGGCCCGAACGCGCTGCTGCTGCCACGAAGCTGCAGCGCATCTACCGAGCGCGCATGGAGCGCACAAAGTTCCGCAACTTCCTGCACTCGCTTGTCGAAATGAAAGTCGACTCTGCCACCGGATACACTTACTTCGTCAACGCACGAACTGGGGAAGCGACTTGGGAGAAGCCGAAGTTTCTTGGTTCCGATATCGATACCCACCCGACCTCCAACGACGAAAGCCTGAGCAACAACGCTTCAGCTGATCGAGAAGCCTGGAAACCGTACGACGACGGCAACGGCAACACGGTAAGCTGATTCCAATCTCTCGTGTTCTCGTCCCTAGCTGACCGAACGTTGCTTCTTGCGCTTCACAGTACTACTGGAACAGTCTGACAGGAGAGTCCACTTGGGAGCCGCCATCTTTCCTTAGCCGCATCTATGAAGAGCTGCGGGAACGCTACGGGACGGACAAGACAGACGAAGAGCGGTTCGAGCTCTTCTTCCAGGACATCGATCGTGATGGCACTGGAGAAATCGACCAGGACGAGTTCGCGCGCCTGTGTGGCGACCTCGGAATGGCACTGTCAGCCAAGCAGATAAAGGAGGTGTTTCGTGAGCTAGACACCAGTGGAGACGGCCAACTTGACCGCCGAGAAATCATTGCGTGGCTTACGCGAAACTTCAAATGAATACTCCACAACCCCTGGAAGTTTAATTCCAATACCCAGTACCAGTGTCCTTCTGCTCTATTCATCATCACAGAGGAGCTGAAGTAGCTTCTCCGAGTCAGCAATCGTGCGCGTTAGACCGATGATCTGGTTGCCAGTGATCAAGTACGTGTCGGTGCAGGCACACTTGACTGAGGGTGGCTCCGAGTCATCAAAATCAGCGATCAGTTCTGATCTCCGGAAGGTGGCGTCGAACTCAACAATCACCGAGTACCCAATTGCTTGAAAGCTCTTCTCTTCGACAGAGACAACGTCAAGGCACTGCTTAAATAACGAGGCGTACTTGATGATCCCCTGGTCGCCGTGATACGTTCCCCAGAACGGCATTTCCTCCGGCACCTCGGACTTGATGAAGAAACTCGCTGAAGTCATTGGGCCAAGCAGGTTGACGTCTGGTACAACGAGATATGGACCACCTCGGCTCTTCGCAACGCACTCNACCAATGTCGTGTTCGCAGCCTCGTCAATATCGCTGAAGCTGTTGCGCGACGTCCGCGTCCTGGTGACAGCGGACTGCATAGCCTCAAACCACCGCATTCTCGTAGCATCCGAGCGTGCCACAAAAGTCAACGTTTCATCCTCTTCTCGGTGGCCATCGAAGACCTCGACCTGGAACCCAAACGCACCTCGATCGGGCTTCTTCAAGCTTCGGCCAAACGCAATCCATTTCCGCGCGTTGCAAACCACCAACGTCTTCGGCCGTGACATCCACGTTTGCTTGTGCGAAATCAGAAATTGCTTCAGCATCGACGCCTTGGAAGGAGAAGTCGCCTTGGGACCGGCATTCTGCGGTGATTCCGGCTGGACAGCTGACGCATCCTGCAACGTCAGCTGGCAAGTCGACTTGTCGAACTTGAGGTGAACTTTCGCCCACTTGGAGCGCTTCTGGTACGCGTACCCACTAACAAAGAAGTCGTCCTCCTCGACATCAAACGAGGTCGATTCATCCGACCGCAAAATGTCGATGATCGACTCCGGGAACCTGCTCTGCGACCGGCTCTGGAACATATCGCTCGGATGTACTGCCTCATTCCCTCGTGCCAAGTTTTGCGACGAACCAATGCCTTCTTTTTCCATCGGCAACCGTCGGAAAGGCTCCAGCTCTTGTGATAGATAATCGCTCGCTGACGAAGATCGCCGACCAAGCGGGAAGCCAGTGTCTGCGTCATCCCCACTCGTGTTCCGCTTCCTAGGGGTTCCGTTCCGCACTCCACCCGTGACAACTTGCAGACCAAGAAGCGAATCATCAAGCGCATCCATCTGTTGATAGTGCGTCGCGACTAGCGACGAAGCAAAATCGTTCCAGCCGTTCACGTTATTGCAAAACTGGCGGATAAGTTCCTGCTGAAGCGTGGGAGAGCTGCAAATCTTGGCAATCTTGACGCCAATGATCGCCAGATGAGCGTCGTACGTGTGAACCGAGCTGCTCGTGTTCAGCTTCTGCAAAATGAACTCCAAGATCGAATCAGGGGAACGGAAAACACTTCTCAGGAGCGGATTGTTCACGCGCCCATTTGTCGATGGTCGATTCAAGAGGTTCAGGTACAGCTTCACCAGACGGCAGTGCAAGATGCTGGCCCTGGGGAACTTCTCGAAAATGTCCATTAGCGACGTGGCGAGATCCAGTCGAGTCAAGCGGCTGTCGATGCGGTCGTTTGACATGAGAACAACGACGTCCAGTAACTCCACCACGTGCATCACAAGCAAGGTTGAGGCCAATGGCCGATGATTCACCACAGTCTTTCCAGATTTCGGCGAATAGCTGAGTGCGGGAGGCGTGATTCCCAAGTACAACGTACTCCTGGCAGGCGAGGCGTCGCGTTTCGCAGGCTTACTGGGACTCTTTTTCCCACTTGGCGATTCAAAATCATCCTCTGTGTCCTCGTCGTCCGAATCGCTGTCGCTGAAGCAATCTCGCGCAGCAAATTCCGATATTGTAGACAGGTGTTGGTGATAATTGATCGACGCGCAAATCGTATCCAACACGAGATGGATCGGGGAAATAAAAGCTTCCAGTTGCTCCGAGTCTTGCCGAGCGAACTCGATGGCATGGCGCAAAATGTCGATCACGAGAACTCTGGGAATGCACGCCCCGTTCATATGGTGCGCATCCAAGAAGCGCAGTTCCGCCATGCCGATCTCTGCGAGTCTAGCGAGGACCGTTGCGTTTTCAGTCACAGCGGCCAGTACTGCATTCTTGAGGCTCTGATGCATGGCAGGATCACTAGGCGCCATCCTCGGAGGAAAGAGCTCGCGTTCAAACGGCTCAACGCTTTCAAATGACGACAACTGGATCTTGGTTTGAATAAAGTACCGGAACGTGTTGGGAAATTCGTCCTTCAGGATCTTCGTCAAGATTTCCGCGCATCCGCTTATCCTTGCGTGCACTGTACACGTCGTGTTCGAAGTAAACAATGACGGAGATAACGGCGCAAGCTTGGACGAGAAGAATGAGGACGGTGAGACCGACGGTGATCCACTAACAGACGACCGCGGTGAGACTGACGAGGTCGACGACACTGTCGAGGTTGAAGACACAGACGAAAGCGATCTGGTTAGTCGAGTTGGAACCTGCTCCACAATTTTCTCGACGAGACAGCGAATTATCGGGAAATAGTCGAAGCCCCGACGGATCGACAGGTGGATCAAGCCATGGAGCAGCGAGGCAATATCCGGGTTGTACGCGTGCGCTGCTAACCGCGATAATAGCCACTCTTTCTCCTCCTCCTCGTTGTCGTCGCAGATTAACCTGTGCACCGCCGGAAACGTGACGAAATTCTTGGTGATCCGACACATGTTCGCGACCAAGACGCTGTCCGCTTCCACCTCGTCATCCACCGGACCATTCTCTCCATTCTCCTCCTCCTTGTTCACCTTTGGCCACAAAAACCTAAACAAGCCACCAAAAATCCGTTTCCACTCGCCGGCCGTCAAGTCCTCCAGCCTCAGCAGGTATCCCCGCGCGGTCGGGTCTTCCAGCATCTCCTCGTCTTCTTCTCCGTCCACACTAAAGTCCGAAATGCTGCTCCCCGAGCTCTCAAACCTCATACTCGCTCTCAACCTCTGAATCCGCGCCATTTTTCTCGTCGATGCGTTGCTGCGGAAGTCCATCATCGTCTGCATTTTAGTGGGCGGGGCGCCGTTCGTCACGGCCAGCCCGGCCACCTGAATACCAGGTTGTGTCGTCCTCGGTTCCTCCTGCTCTTCTGTCACGTCTCCACTCTCCTGCTTGGGCTCTCCGTACCAGGCCATGGCCTTGAGGTAAAACCTGACGATAATCTCCGTGGCCACAAAGGCCTGCCTGTACCTGTCCGGGTGAGGTCCTTCTTCATGCTCCTCGCTAAAACTTGTGGCGTAGCTAAAAACCTGTTTAATGGACTCCGGCTCCAGCAGCAGCTTCTGCACGGGCGAGAAGTGGCCTCTCTCCCTTCTCTGCACCGTGGCCAGCACTGTGTCCACGTCGTAGCAGCTGCAGAAGACGTTGGCCAGTGCGGGTGCCTGTCGTAAAGCTTCAGCATTATGCAGAGCTTGTGAGGCCTTGAGCGGGTCGTGGGCGGTCCGGGTCAGCTCCAAAAGTGACAGGGACTTGGACCATTCTGTCTGCGGGATGAAGGGCACCGGGGCCGCCCCGTTCGTGGCCCCGGGGGCAATGGCAACGCTGGTGCAGGCCTCTGCTTCTGCTTGACTCGAAGGAAGTGTAGCCGGCGAGGAAACGGCGCGGCCAACGCTGGCCAGGCTGCCACGTCCGGCGTCGCTCTCGGAGTCCGAGTCGGATTCGGTCTCGGCCGCGCACGTGCACTGGCGCGTGAGCTGCAGCGTCGAGGCGGCTGAGTGCATTGACCTTGGTGCTGGACGGAGAATTGCACAATGCGCAGAAGGTGTCGCAGTTTTTAGGTAACAGAATACTGAAACCAAGATAGATTTGGTCGGACCAGTTTTTATAGACCTGAAGAGGCGAGGTGTTGCTAACGGGGTTACAGTATTAGCACTCTGCGTGGTGAAAGTTGCACGTTGCCCGACGCCAATGGCACAGCGACGTGAAGCGTCTATCCACCGTCATAAGTTGGGGTTGATCGATGAGAGCAATGCGAGTGTTTGGTCGCTGACAAGTGACGACGATTTC